>WNWK01021127.1:14317-34564 GCA_009830355.1 Cherax destructor | reverse complement strand
TTCAAGGCAGGTGAAATTGCTGACCTAGAAAATGTGCAGAGAACCTTCACGGCACGCATAACTGCGATAAACCACCTCAATTATTGGGAACGCTTGAAGTTCCTAAATCTGTACTCCCTAGAATGCAAGCGGGAGAGATACATTATTATATCTTTCTTTCTTTGAACACGTCGGCCGTTTCCCACCGAGGCAGGGTGGCCCAAAAGGAAAAACGAAAGTTTCTCCTTTTACATTTAGTAATATATTCAGGAGAAGGGGTTACTAGCCCCTTGCTCCCGGCATTTTAGTCGCCTCTTACGACACGCATGGCTTACGGAGGAAGAATTCTGTTCCACTTTCCCATGGAGATAAGAGGAAATAAGAACAAGAACGAGTAAGAAAATAGAAGAAAACCCAGAGGGGTGTGTATATATATGCTTGTACATGAATGTGTAGTGTGACCTATGTGTAAGTAGAAGTAGCAAGATGTACCTGAAATCTTGCATGTACATTATTATATACAGTTGGAAAATTCTAGAGGGATTAGTACCAAACTTGCACACGAGAGTCACTTCCTATGAAAGCAAAAGACTCGGCAGACGATGTAACATCCCCCCAATGAAAAGCAGGGGTGCCACTAGCACGTTGAGAGACAACACAATAAGTGTCAGAGGCCCAAGACTGTTCAACTGCCTCCAAGCATACATAAGGGGTATTACCAATAGACCCCTGGCTGTCTTCAAGCAGGCACTGGACAGGCACCTAAAGTTGGTACCTGACCAGCCAGGCTGTGGTTTGTACATTGGACTGCGTACGGTCGGCAGTAATAGCCTGGTTGATCAGGTCCTGATCCACCATGAGGCCTGGTCACAGACCAGGCCATGGGGGCATTGACCCCTGAAACTCTCTCCAGGTAAACTCCAGGTAGATGGGTAGCTAGGTATAACCTCTACTTATTACGTGAGAATACCTGAGTGCTAGCAGCATGGATAGTCTCCAGCATGATACATACCTGAGTGCTGGCAGCATGTATAGTCTGCAGCATGATACATACCTCAGTGCTGGCAGCATGTATGGTCTCCAGCAGAGATCGGGCCTTGAAGAAATGGTTTCTTGCATCGTGGTAGAGTGTGGCTGCTGACACAGGCTGGTGGTGATCAAACATCATTACTTTAACTACTACCAAAGATGCCAATTTGTACTACATAAAGTTAGTTACATACATACACAGGTGTGTGTGTGTACTCACCTATTGGTGATTTCAGAGGTCAAGTCTTAGCTCCTGCCCCCACCATTTTGCTGATCACTACTAGGTCCACTCCCAGCTCCAAGAGCTTTATCATACCTCTTCTTAAAGCTATGTATAGATCCTGCCTCCATTACATCTCTCCAGATTGTTCCACTTCCTGAAAACTCTAAGGTTAAAGAAATACTCCCTAACATCATATGACTCATCTGAGTTTTCAACTTCCAGTTGTGTCCCCATGTTACTGTGTCCCATCTCTGAAACATCCTGTCCCTATCCACCTTCTCAATGCCTCTCAGTCATTATCATGTCCCCCCTATCCCTCCTATCCTCCAGTGTTGTCAGGTTGTCAGGAGTTCCCTCAATGTCTCCTCACAGGACATACCCCTTAGCACCGGGACTAGTCTTGTTGCAAACTTTTACACTTTCTTGAATTTCATGTTTGACCACGTGTGGGTTCCATACTGGTGCTGCATACTCCAATATGGGCCTGATGTACACGGTGTTCAGTGTCATGAATGACTCCTTACTTAGAGATCAAAATTCTATTTTCAGGCTTTCCAGGCACCCATATGCTGCAGAGGTTATTTTGTTTATGTGCATCTCAGGAGATATGCTCAGTATGATGTTCACCCCAAGATCCCTATTCTCTAGTGAGTTTTGCTGCCTTTGACCCACTAGGCTGTACTTTGTCTGTCTGCGGTTTTCTTTGTCGTTCCCCAAGCTTCATGACTTTGCACTTGCTAGGGTTAAACTCCAGGAGCCATTTGTCGGACCAAGCTTGCAGCCTGTCCAGATCCCTTTGTAGTCCTATCTGACCCTCATCCACTTGTATTCTCCTCATTAGTTTCACACAGTTTGTGAACAGGGACACCTCTGAATCAATCACAAGACTCACAGAGGGAAAATTCCTAGGGATTCACCTTGACAGTAGCCTCAAATTCCAGACACACATACAACAAATTTCCAAGAAAATCTCAAAGACAGTAGGCATACTATCAAAGATACGCTACTATGTTCCACAATCAGCTCTCCTTGCACTGTATCATTCACTCATCTACCCTTATCTCACCTATGGAATTTGTGCATGGGGATCAACAACATTCAATCACCTAAGACCACTAATAACCCAACAAAAGGCTGCAGTCAGAATAACAAATTCCCACTCCAGACAACACACTCCACCAATATTCAAGTCTAAAACTACTCACCGTCAAGAACATCCATACTTATTATTGTGCCTACTACATTTATAGAACACTACACTCAAAACATAAACCCTCCACTCAAACTTCTCCTCAGCAACCTTAACAGGATGCACGACCATAACACTAGACACAGATCACCGTTTGATGTACCCTGTGTCCATATCACACTGTGCAAAAACTCTATTCACATAAAGAACCCCAAAATTTGGAATTCATTACAGTAAATACTAAAGTAACCTGGTCTGAACATCAATTTAAGACTCTTCTCAAAAACCACATACTCACCCTAAACTAAAAACTAAATATGTACTCAATACTTAACTTTACCAAATAATATAATTTAATTATTTACTATTGATATAAACAACCTGCAAAATACTTTCAACTTGTCCCAATGTTATATCCCCAGATTGTTATTTTGAGTAAACTTGCTGTCTGCTATGATTAAAAACAGATGTACAACTCAAACAAACTATGATCAATTTCTCTACTCCACTCGTTTAACGACCGCTCGGACTTACGACCAGCTCTCTGACCAATATGCATACCTAAGTAATGTTTATTAGAGCTCTGTTTATTACAATATACAGTAAACTACTGTATAAACATCTAAAAATACAGTGGTACCCCGGTTTACGATGGTCCCCAAACTCACCCTTTTATGTAAGTTTATTTTTTTAAATGCTTTTGTAAGTGTAATTTTGGGGTCTAAAGGACTAGTCTATTTTACAACATTTCTTAAGGAGATAAATTCGTTTGGTAATGGCACTTGAACAGCATTCTGGAATGAAAAAATATCGTAAACCGGGGTACCACTGTATACTAAAAATGTTATAAATGGTGCAAAGGTGACATTAAAACAATATCTAAAGATGGCTGACACAAACCCACTACCAGTATAGTATGCTCCTCGCTTAACCCTTTTGGGGTCGGTGCCATACTAGTACGTTTTACGAGCAGGGGTTGGTGCCGTACTAGAACGCGTAAATTCTAGCGGCCTCAAATTAAGCGGGAAACAGCTGGTAGACCTACATATGAAAGAATGGGTCTGTGTGGTCAGTGTGCGCAGTATAAAAAAATCCTGCAGCACACACTGCATACTGAGAAAAAAAACCTGACCGTTTTTTTCGTTTAAAACAGCGACTTTCCAGTCTATTTTCGTATGGTATTTATTGATGTATTGTCGTTTTCTTGGTCTCATTTGATAGAATGGAAGATATATTACAGAAATAGAGATGATTTTGATTGGTTTGACAATGACAAGTACCTTGAAATTGAGCTCAAAGTAACGAAAATGTTCGATTTTAGCCGATGTTCAAGAGTAAACAAATCACACCATGTGTCCAATACACATCAACTGGCGAGTCTAATATTCTTGCACAAGTGCGCTGATATTATTTATACCATTTTTACAATGATGCAGTTGTATACATAACAGTAAATCTTCTATTTTTTGTGAAAATAAAAATTCAAAATGTAAAGCAAAAGTAATGTAAGAGGGGCCTGGAGACGTGACTAATGAACAGAGAAGATGTTATTTTAGTGCCAGGAATGTCTACCTTGTTTATTCTGGACCCTATTTTGAAATTGGCATCGTTTGAAATTTGTGTGAAATTGGCCAAATTGCCATTTTCTGACCACTATTTTGGGTAGTTGAAATTGGTAAATAGGCAGTTTCTTGTACTCAATTGATAGACGAAATGGAGTTCTAGCGAAAGAGCTATGATTTTAGTGGACTGGAACATTGGAATTGACCAAAAATAGGGCTCAAAGTGGGCGAAATCACCGATGCGTAAACATCTTCGGTAGGTCATTGATGTAAATGAGGAATAGGAGTGGTCCTAGGACACTTCCTTGTGAGACACCGACTGTAATTTGTTGTGTGGAAGAGTTAGCTCCATTTGTGTACACGTACTGGCTTCTGTTACTAAGGTATGACTTTAGGTAGTTGAGTGAGTGCCCTCTTATACCATAGTGTGCTAATTTTGTGAGCAGTAAATCATGGTCGACTGTATCAAAAGCTTTACGTAAATCAATGAAGATTCCCAGTGGGACTTCTTTCTTCTCAAGTGCGGTGTATATTAGCTCTAGCATGTGTATAATAGCATCATTTGTGCTTTTGTTAGTCCTGAATCCAAACTGACAGGGGTTGAGTACAGTGGACCCCCGGTTTACGTACTGCTCCAAACTCGAACAATTATGTAAGTGTATTTTTGTAAGTGCTTTTGTAAGTGTATTTTTGGGGGTCTAAAAGGACTAACCTAATTTACATTATTCCTTATGGGAACAAATTCCTTCGGTAACGGCACTTGAACAGCATTCTGGAACGAATTAATTATGTAAACGGGGGGTCCACTGTACGTTGTTTGAGACGAGGTAGGAATAGATCTGCCTATGAATTAATTTTTCAAAGATTTTAGAGAGCAGAGGTAAGTTAGATATTGGTCTATAATTATTCAAGTCTGCTTGATCACCTCCTTTGTGGATCGGGGTGACCCTTGCTATTTTGAGAATTGATGGGAAGGTGGAGGCTTCAATGGATTTGTTGAAGAGTGTTGCAATAATTGGTGACAGTACCCAAGAAGCTTTTTTGTACATAAAAGGTGGTAAGCTGTTAATGTCTCCTGCCTTGTTTTTAAGGGTGTTGATGATGAGCGAGACTTCTATTTGGTTGGTTGGAGCTAAGAATAGTGTATTCGGGTAGGTGTTGGTGAGGTAGTCTGATGGACGGGTGTCCAAGCTTGGGATTTTACTCGCTAGATTCTTTCCTATGGTGGAGAAAACATTAAGTCTGTTTGCTGTCTCAGTTGGTGAGAGTAGGGGGTCATCTGATTTTGTTAATTTGATAGTTTTGTTTTGGATATCTTTTTATTTCCTAGAATTTCAGATAGGGTTTTCCAGGTCTTTTTCATATCAACTTTTATGTTATGTAATCTGTTCTCATAATACAATTTTTTTGACCTTCTTATTAGGCTGGTAAGGATTGACGAGTAGCGTTTGGATTGGTCTCTGGTTATTTGACCCCTTCTGTACTGTTTTTCATATTGGTGCTTTTTGTTAATGGATTTAAGGATGCTGGGTATTAGCCAGGGACTTTTAAGTCTCTTAGCTGTGATCTGTTTAATTTTTTTAGGGCAATGCTTGTTATAGAGGTAGTGGTTTTTTTTAAGGAAATTCTTAATACATTCATTAGCATCTGAATATGTTTTTATCTCATTATGCCAGTCGATGTTAATCATAGCTGTTATAAAGTTATTAACAGCTGACTCGTTATGTAGTCTGAAGGTAACTTTAGTAGTCTCTTGGGCAATTTACCTAGGCTGGTTATGAAAAAGGTAGGGTAGTGGTCTGTGGTGTTGTCTGTGATTATGCCTGATTTTAAAGGGGATATAGTGTTAGTCCAGATGTGGTCTAATAAGGAGATACTAGTCTCAGAGATTCTTTTAGGTTTTGATATTGTTGGTAGCAACAACCAGTTGCTCATAGTGTTTGTGAATTCGGTTACTTGTGGGTCCTGGTCATGTAAGAGATTTATGTTGAAATCTCCTGTGAGCAGCAAATGGTCTTTGTTCATGTGTGCATCAGTTACCAGGTTTCCTAATTTTTTACGAAAGTGGTGAATGTTTGACTGTGGTACTCTGAATATGTTTATCACTGTGAGGGGTTTTTGCAGGTCTTTTGATTTAAATTTAGCTATAATATATTCTCCATGTTCATCCCTTGTGCAAGAGTTATTGATAAATTCAAGTTGATCTGAGTAATATACAGTGGTCCCTCGGTTTTCGTGCATCTCCAAACTCGAACATTTATGTAAGTGTATTTTCGTAAGTGCTGTTGCAAGTGTATTTTTGGGGGTCTGAAATAGACTAACCTACGTGACATTATTTCTTAAGGAAGTAAATTCGTTCGGTAATGGCACTTGAGCAGCATTTTGTAACGAATTTTCGGCAAAAACCGAGGGACCACTGTATAGCTATTCCACCCCTTCGCTGGTCTGTCCAACAGTTGTGTAAGGCTGTGTAACCTGGGATGGCATAAACATCTGTAGTACCAGGCTTTAGCCATGTCTCAGTGAGTGTGATTGACATACTGGTATGCAGGGATTTGATTAGTGCTGTGAGGTCATCGTAATGTTTACTCAAAGATCTAACATTGTAATTAAAGATAGTTATGTTATTATTGGCTCTGAGTAATGTCTTTGCTTGATCTGCTGTGTTATAATTACAGTTGCTATTGGATTCATGTAAGTCATTTAATAATAGGTTGATATCAGGATCAATGTGTGGTGTGAATATAATGCAGAGAATTCGGAGTTTGGAAATTAGGAGGAGGTGCGGGATTACCAAAACTATTATCCAGAGGGCTGAGGAGGGGTTGTTGAGGTGGTTCGGACATGTAGAGAGAATGGAACGAAACAGAATGACCTCGAGAGTGTATAAATCTGTAGTGGAGGGAAGGCGGGGTAGGGGTTGGCCTAGGAAAGGTTGGAGGGAGGGGGTAAAAGAGGTTTTGTGTGCGAGGAGCTTGGATTTCCAGCAAGCATGCGTGTGCGTATTTGATAGGAGTGAATGGAGACAAATGGTTTTTAATACTTGACATGCTGTTGGAGTGTGAGCAAAGTAACATTTATGAAGGGATTCAGGGAAACCGGCAGGCCGGACTTGAGTCCTGGAGATGGGAAGTACAGTGTCTGCACTCTGAAGGAGGGGTGTTAATGTTGCAGTTTTATAACTGGAGTGTAAAGCACCCCTCTGGCAAGACAGTGATGTAGTGAATGATGACGAAAGTTTTTCTTTTTCGGGCCACCCTGCCTTGGTGGGAATCGGCCGATGTGTTAATAAAAAAAAAAATAAGGATCAATGCTTGTAATCATAAGATTTAGTGTGATTCTATAACTAGACTTAAGAACAATGTATTATGCTAAACTTAATATGATACTTGATTAATTATTCTGACTAACTATTGGATTAACACAATTTTGAACAATAGTCACAGAGATATAGGATATTTTTACAATGTTGATGATTTAAAAGTTCACAACAGATGACTTAAGAGCAATTTTCACTAATACTTGATAAAGGTGTTAATCAATTAAAATGTCCCAATAAAAATTTTCTCTGCAAATGTGTCTTTTCTTGGCATTTACTATTTTAGTGAATTAGCAAATTTACATGTACAAAGCCTAGACTTACAGGGAGTAAAAATGTCAATAAGATGCATCAGTCATTAAACACTGAAGCCATACAGAAGAGGACACCCCTATAACAATTCTAACTTCCTTGTAAGTAGGATAAGCCAGAGTTGAAAATTTTTAAACCCATAAGAAGCTTTTTCAAGTTTTTATACAGAAACCAAAATAAGGAATGATATACAAAAATTGACCAGAGGACACCTGCACATTCCTACAATAACATAAACCTTCCCTTATTAACAGTACACCAGTGTTGAAATTTAACGCTGGTCAGATGAGGTATTCTCAAGTTATGAATAAAAACCATGAAAGGAAAGAAAAAGGAAAAAACTCGAGAAACTACTAAAACATATCTTCACAGAAATAAACATAATGCACCGAATAAATTATCACAAGTTATTTCAATGATGAGAGATAATTACCAACTTGATAACTTTATATTACCAACATTTTAACTCACCTGGGGAAAGTTGGACAAGTCAGTCATGGAGAGGAACTGATCATAATGCACAGGAGGCGGAGTCATAACCACACTGAATGGCAGGAAGCGATGCTCATAGCGAACTTGTTCACTGTCAAATTCTTGAAGAGGAAGTTTCACTTTTCCTGCCTCTCTCAAACCTAGCATTGCCTGAGAAGAGACATCAAAACAGATTTGTAAAATTCAAGTCGCATCTAATAAAATCATATAAATACTGATGACTAAACATTTACACAAATTTATTATTTCAAGAGTTGAGACTCAATACAGTCAACCCCCAGTTAGCGATGGCGTCGGATAACGATAAAATCGGTTGGCGATATATTTTTCCGTCAAAATATTGGCTCAGTTTACGATGATCCGCTCGGACTACGATATTCGTCCCGGACTTTTACGCATGGCCCAGTTGGGCTCGGGCACTTGGAGCGTCAGTGTGCTAGTGTTTACAAGCGAGAGTGACCACCACCCACGCATTCATACCAGTATATTGTCATTATTCCACTGTTTATAGCGCTTGCAACTGCTAAATAAGCTACCATGGGTCCAAAGAAAGCTCCTAGTGCCAGCCTTGTGGTAAAGAGGCTGAGAAATAAGAGTAGAAGTGAAGGAGATAATAGCAAAATATGAAAGTGGAGTACGTATCGCTGAGCTGGCCAAGCTGTATGGTAAAGCCTATTCAACCATCGCTACCATTGTGGCCAAGGAAAATACACGTAAAATCAGGGAAGCTGTTGTTGCGAAAGGTGCATATGTGATCACAAAACAGAGATCGCAAGTGCTGGAAGATGTGGAAAATTTGTTGTTGGTGTGGATCACCGAGAAACAGTTAGCAGGAGATAGTGTTACGCAGGCAATAATATGTGAAAAAGCAAGGCAGTTGCATGATGATCTCGTCAAGAAAATGCCTGCAACGAGTGCTGAATGAACGAATTTAAAGCCAGCAAAGGCTGGTTTGACAGATTTAAGAAGCGAAGTGGCATACATAGTGTTGTGAGGCATGGTGACGCAGCCAGTTGTGACAAAAAGTGCGGCTGAAAAATATGTGCAGGAATTCGTGGGATACATAGAGGCTGAACAATTCCAACCCCAACAAGTGTTCAATTGTGACAAAACAGGCCTGTTTTGGAAGAAAATGCCAAACAGGACCTTCATTACAAAGGAGGAAAAGGCACTCCCAGGACATAAGCCTATGAAAGATAGGCTAACTTTGATGCTTTGTGCTAATGCCAGTGGTGATTGTAAAGTGAAGCTTTTACTGGTGTATCATTCTGAAAATCCCCGAGCGTTTAACAGATGCTGTATCACCAAGTCTAATTTGTGTGATGTGGAAGTCTAACAGTAAGGCATGGGTCACAAAGGACATTTTCTTAGATTGGTTCCATGACGTGTTTGGCCCCAGTGTGAAGAAATATCTCGAGGAAAATAATTTGCCACTTAATGGCCTCCTGATAATGGACAATGCTCCTTGTCATCCTCCAGACTTGGCAGAGAAAATTGTGGAGGACTTTAAGTTCATCAAAGTGAAGTTCTTGTCCCCTAATACCACTCCTCTCCTCCAGCCCATGGACCAGCAGGTCATTTGCAACTTTAAAAAACTCTACACCAAAGCAATGTTTAAAAGTGTTTTGATGTGACCACAGACATGAATATGACCCTAAAAGAGTTTTGGAAAAATCATTTCCATATCCTGCACTGTGTACACCTTATAGGTAAGGCTTGGGAAGAAGTGACTACCAGGACTTTGAACTCTGCCTGGAGAAAATTGTGACCAGACTGTGTCCTAGAGAGGGATTTTGAAGGTTTTGGGGCCAAGCCTCAGAACCCTGAGCCTGAGCCTGTTGTGCAAGAAATTGTGGAACTGGGCAAGTCCATGGGGTTGGAGGTGAGTGGTGAGGATGTGGAAGAGTTGGTGGAGGAGCATAAAGAAGAGATAACCACTGAAGATCTGCAAGAGCTTCAACAGCAAACGCAACAACAGACCACAGGTCAGGAAAATGGTTCAGAGGAGGAGGAAGAGGAACAGAGATGGAAGAAGGTGGCTTCTTCAGTGATTAAGGAGATTTGTAGAATGTGGAGCAGGGTGCAAGGCTTTATGGATGAATATCACCCTAACCAAGCTGTTGCAGGCCGTGCTGGCAACCTGTACAATGACACTGTGGTGTCCCATTTCAGGGATGTTTTAAAGAATCGCCAGACACAGAGCTCCCTGGACAGATTTTTGGTTAGAGTGGGGTCCAGTGACTCTCAACCTGGTCCTAGTGGCATTAAAAGAAAAAGGCCAGTAACCCCAGAAAAGAACTTGCCACCTGCAGTGTTAATGAAAGGGGATTCCCCTTCCAAACACTAGCATCATACTACATCCTTTCCCCTCCTCCTGTCTTCCACACATCAACAATTCTTCAATAAATGTAAATGACATGTTATTGTACTATTATTTCTTTATTTCTCATAAACTTGTGAGTAAATGCATATCTTTTGTAAAAAAATATTTTATTTTACTACTTTTGGAAGTCTGGAACGGATTAATTTTATTTCCATTATTTCTTATGGGGAAAATAGAATCAGATAACGATATTTTCGGTTACCGATAAGCCCTCTGGAACGGATTAATATCGCTAACTGGGGGTTGACTGTATCAATGGCAAGTACTGTATCAATAGGTAGCATCAACATACAGACTGTCAGCTTATTAACCCCTTAACTGTGCAAACGTAGATCTACGTTGTTATCACTAGCGCTCCGAACGTAGATCAACGTTTTATTTTTCCTGCCTCCAAATTTGGCATGAATGCCTCAATACATCACCTACCAGTGATGAACCAGTGACCACAGCAGTGCTGTGCCCAGCGATGAACCAGGGGCACAGCAGTGCTGTGCCCAGCAATGAACCAGGGATTACAGCAGTGCTGTGCCCAGTGATGAACCAGGGACCACAGCAGTGCTGTGCCCAGCGATGAACCAGGGATCACAGCAGTGCTGTGCCGCAGCAATGAACCAGAGACCACAGCAGTGCTGTGCCCAGCAATGAACCAGGGACCACAGCAGTGCTGTGCCCAGCAATGAACCAGGGACCACAGCAGTGCTGTGCCCAGCGATGAACCAGGGACCACAGCAGCGCCATGCCCAGTGATGAACCAGGGACCAAAGCAGTGCTGTAAAAAGCAATAAACCAGGGACCACAACAGTGCTGTAACAAGCAATGAACCAGGGACCACAGCAGTGCTGTGCCCAATGATGAACCAGGGACCACAGCAGTGCTGTGCCCAGTGATGAACCAGGGACTACAACAGTGCTGTTCCCAATGATGAACCAGGGACCACAGCAGTGCTGTGCCCAATGATGAACCAGGGACCACAGCAGTGCCATGCCCAGCAACGAACCAGGGACCACAGAAGTGCTGTAACAAGCAATGAACCAGGGACCACAGCAGTGCTGTGCCCAGTGATGAACCAGGACCCAAAACAACTGGTGTTTACACCACAGGATACCTGGTATAGCTACACAGCTTCCCCAAAACTATCTTACATGTGTTAATCTTGGAGTATTTCCCAAGCAGGTTAAAATGTTATAAACCTCCAGGAAAATAGACTAAGCATCAATGTACTGGATACATCTGTCAGATACTCAATTTTAAAACAACACCGATACCATAAAAAATTAGTCGATACTCACTGATGCTGATACAGTAGGGCCCCACTTTTCGGCGTTCCGTTCATACGGCGAGTTCAAATTATGACTAAAACTTTTGTATACAGCGAGCGGTCTTTCAGATACGGCACTCGCCACCCGGTTTCTTTACATTTTCCGTGGGCACATCTCTCTATTATGTAATAATCACTCTTGGGCACATTAAATGTCCAATTTTATGTCAATATAGACATTTTCATTAATCCATCTATGATATTTTCTTCAAAATTATATAAGAAACACGTTGCATAGCATATAAACATGCTGTTTATATGCTATGTAGGTGTGGTTGCCGGGCGAAGGGAAAACATTACGTAATATACAGTACTAATAATAATCACTCTTGGGCACATTAAATGTCTTATTTTACGTTAATATATACATTTTCATTAATCCATCTAGATTTTCTTCAAAATTATATAAAAAAATCACGTTACAAAGTATATAAACATACTGTTTATATGCTATGGTGTTGCCGGGCGGAGGGAAAACATTACGGGAAAACATTAAGATAATTTAAATTTTTACTATTATATTACCATCCTACTAAACACTTGTTACAATGTAATATCATCATATTGTAATTTGAACAATGTATTATCATCATATTGTAATTTGAACAATCTAATATTTAAATAAAACAAACTCAATCAATTTCTCTAATATTATGTTCATAGTCTATAAGCCATTAGATTAAGCTGCCCTTAATGCCATGGCATGTCAGTTGCTCTCCTTGTACTTCAGTTTATGATTGTAATAACAAAACCTATGTATAAACTTGCAATGAAATAAATATTTGAATTTGAATTTGAATACTAATAATAATCACTCTTGGGCACATTAAATGTTTTATTTTACGTTAATATAGACATTTTCATTAATTCATCTATGATATTTTCTTCAAAATTATTTAAAAAACACGTTACATAGCATATAAACATGATACATACACCCACAGAATAAAAATTGACAATTATGAGATTTGTTTACCAAGCGACTTTGTAGGAGTGTCGGAAGAATTATGTTTTCTCTAGTCAAACACTGAGGGATAACTGTAGAAAAATATTCCTTTCATATGCCTTCACTCTATATATAGCTATTCACGACCCTTGTGGGTTTAGCGCTTCTTTTTTATTATGATAATAATAATAATAATAATATCATTAACTCTAAAAATAGCGTGTTGCATGAGAATGGGAGTGTTGCTGTTTGTTTATTCTGTACTAACTTGTACAACTTGTACACAATGTAAGAGTACAATACAGTGGTCCCCCGAGTAATGAAAAAACTTCATCCCAGAAGCCTGCTCAAGTGCCATTACCGAACGAATTTACTCCCTTAAGGAATAATGTCACGTAGGTTAGTCTATTTCAGGCCCCCAAAAATACACTTCCACAAGCACTTACAATATTATACTTACATAACTGTACGATTTCCGGGGTGTTCGTTACTCGGGGGACCACTGTATTTGTATTGTGAGGTAATTATTATAATAAAAAAAATTATTTTGTGGAAAATGTCTCACAAACTCTTACAAACGTATGTGAATGAACTAAAAGTGGACACGTATTAATCGCATTCATTTTGCCTGACCGTTCTCTCTCTCGTTTACTCTTTCGTTAACTAGTTGGCTCTCATTGACTATAGCATCTAAGCTTAGTTGTGATATAAAGAGGAGTCGTAAGCCTCTTACTTTAAGTGCCAAGTTAGAAATGATTAAACTCAGTGAAATGACTTTTTTGGGTTATCCTAGGTTCTATACGCATATTCTATGTATGATAATCTATGTAACTGTATTTGTGTATATACCTGAATAAACTTACTAACAAGGTATATGTTGATTGCTGAGATAGCCATCAAATGCAGTTACATATAGCAGCATATGTGTAGAGAACCCAGGATAACCCAAGAGTGTCAGCTAACACTCTTGCTAGGAGCTAATGCTGCTGGGGATTGCAAGTTAAAACCTATGATAATTTATCACTCAGAGAATCCTAGGGGCCTAAAGAACTATGCAAAAGGTAGCCTCCCTGTTTATTATAAATCCAATTCGAAAGCTTGGATGACTACTGATCTTTTCATAAATTGGTTCACAGACTATTTTAAGCCTACAGTTAAGGCTTACTGCAAGGAAAAGAAAATTCCTTTTAATGTTTTACACAATACCCTGCCACTCACCTCTCAAACATCAATGTTAATACTTTAAGGTAAGTAATAAGTGGAATATATGGAGAGAAAAAGAGAGGTTAAGAGAGTGGTAAAGCAGTGTAAAAAGAGAACAAATGAGAGGGTGGGTGAGATGTCATCAACAAATTTTGTTGAAAATAAGAAAAAGTTTTGGAGTGAGATTAACAAGTTGAGAAAACCTAGGGAAAGAATGGATTTGTCAGTTAAAAATAGGAGAGGAGAGTTATTAACCCTTAAACTGTCCACACGTAGATCTATGTTCACCTGCGTACTGCTCCGAATATTTTGAAAAAAAAAAAATCATTTTTTTTTTAAATGAAGAGCGCATTTTTATAAACAGGATAGGCTAAAAAAATTTTTTTAAGGGCCAGTACTTACAGAGATATAAGCCTGCCAATTTGGTGCTAGATGCTCACCTGACGGCAACATCAAGTCCTGCCACTTGCAGAAGTATTGCCGATATACTTTTATTTATAGTTTTTATTTTAATTTATATACTAATTTTTATGTTCTGACAATTGCAATTTACAATAGTTCTTGTGATTTCATAGCCAATCTTTGTTCTAACACTAATATTATGTACTGAAATAGTACTCAAATAGTCACAATCACACCAACAGGTGAACATTTTCACCTGCCTTGGTCATTTACTATTGTCTATAAATATTTTTTTTTTTATTAACACATCGGCCGATTCCCACCAAGGCAGGGTGGCCCGAAAAAGAAAAACTTTCATCATCATTCACTCCATCACTGTCTTGCCAGTACTTACAGAGATATAAGCCTGCCAATTTGGTGCTAGATGCTCACCTGACGGCAACATCAAGTCCTGCCACTTGCAGAAGTATTGCCGATATACTTTTATTTATAGTTTTTATTTTAATTTATATACTAATTTTTATGTTCTGATAATTGCAATTTACAATAGTTCTTGTGATTTCATAGCCAATCTTTGTTCTAACACTAATATTATGTACAGTGGACCCTCGGTTAACGAATACCCCGGAAATCGTGCAATTATGTAAGTATAATTTTGTAAGTTCTTGTGGAAGTGTATTTTTGGGGGTCTGAAATAGACTAACCTACGTGAATTTTTTCCTTAAGGGAGTAAATTCGTTCGGTAATGGCACTTGAGCAGACTTCAGGAGTGAAGTTTTTACGAAACTCGGGGGTCCACTGTACTGAAATAGTACTCAAATAGTCACAATCACACCAACAGGTGAACATTTTCACCTGCCTTGGTCATTTACTATTGTCTATAAATATTTTTTTTTTTATTAACACATCGGCCGATTCCCACCAAGGCAGGGTGGCCCGAAAAAGAAAAACTTTCATCATCATTCACTCCATCACTGTCTTGCCAGAAGGGTGCTTTACACTACAGTTATAAAACTGCAACATTAACACCCCTCCTTCAGAGTGCCGGCACTGTACTTCCCATCTCCAGAACTCAAGTCCGGCCTGCCGGTTTCCTGAATCCCTTCATAAATGTTACTTTGCTCACACTCCAACAGCACGTCAAGTATTAAAACCATATGCCTCCATTCACTCCTATCAAATACGCTCACATGCTTGCTGGAAGTCCAAGCCCTCGCACACAAAACTTCCTTTACCCCTCCCTCCAACCTTTCCTAGGCCGACCCCTACCCCGCCTTCCCTCCACTACAGATTTATACACTCCGAAGTCACTCTGTCTCGTTCCATTCTCTCTACATGTCCAAACCACCTCAACAACCCTCCTCAGCTCTCTGGACAATCGTTTTGGTAATCCCGCACCTCCTCCTAATTTCCAAACTCCGAATTCTCTGCATTATATTCACACCACACATTGACCTCAGACATGACATCTCCACTGCCTCCAGCCTTCTCCTCGTTGCAACATTCATCACCCATGCTTCACACCCATATAAGAGCGTTGGTATAACTATACTCTCATACATTCCCTTTACTTCCATGGACAAGGTTCTTTTTCTCCACAGACTCCAGTGCTCCACTCACCCTTTTCCCCTCATCAATTCTATGATTCACCTCATCCTTCATAGACCCATCCGCCGACATGTCCACTCCCAAATATCTGAATACATTCACCTCCTCCATACTCTCTCCCTCCAATCTGATATCCAATCTTTCGTCACCTATTCTTTTTGTTATCCTCATCACCTTACTCTTTCCTATATTCACTTTCAATTTTCTTCTTTTACACACCCTACCAAATTCATCCACCAACCTCTGCAGCTTCTCTTCAGAATCTCCCAAAAGCACAGTGTCATCAGCAAAAAGCAACTGTGACAACTCCCACTTTGTATTTGCTTCTTTATCTTTTAGACCAACACCTTTTGCCAAGACCCTTGCATTCACTTCTCTTACAACCCCATCTATAAATATATTGAACAACCACGGTGACATCACACATCCTTGTCTAAGGCCCACTTTTACTGGGAAATAGTCCCCTTCCCTCCTACACACTCTAACCTGAGCCTCACTATCCTCATAAAAACTCTTCACTGCTTTCAGTAACCTTCCTCCTATTCCATACACCTGCAACATCTGCCACATTGCCCCCTATCTACCCTATCATACGCCTTTTCCAAATCCATAAATGCCACAAAAACATCTTTACCCTTATCCAAATACTGTTCACCTATATGTTTCACTGTAAACACTTGGTCTACACACCCCTACCTTTCCTAAAGCCCCCTTGTTCATCTGCTATCCTGCTTTCTGTTATACTCTTAATTCTTTCAATAATAACTCTACCATACACTTTACCAGGTACACTCAACAGACTTATTCCCTATAATTTTGCACTCTCTTTTGTCCCCTTTGCCTTTATACAAAGGAACAATACACGCTCTCTGCCAATCCCTAGGTACCTTACCCTCTTCCATACATTTATTAAATAATAGCACCAACCACTCCAAAATTATATCCCCACCTGCTTTTAACATTTCTATCTTTATCCCATCAATCCCAGCTGCCTTACCCCTTTCATTCTACCCACTGCTTCACGAACTTCCCTACACCCACAACTGGCTCTTCCACACTCCTACAAGATGTTATTCCTCCTTGCCCTACACACGAAATCACAGCTTCCTGTCTTCATCAACATTTAACAAATCCTCAAAATATTCTCTCCATCTTCCCGATACCTCTAACTCTCCATTTAATAACTCTCCTCTCCTATTTTTAACTGTCAAATCCATTTGTTCTCTAGGCTTCCTCAACTTATTAATCTCATTCCAAAACTTTTTCTTATTTTCAACAAAATTTGCTGATAACATCTCACCCACTCTCTCATCTGCTCTCTTTTACATTGCTTCACCACTCTTTTAACCTCTCTTTTTCTCTCCATATACTCTTCCCTCCTTGCATCACTTCTACTTTGTAAAAACCTCTCATATGCTAACTTTTTCTCCCTTACTACTCTCTTTACATCATCATTCCACCAATCGCTCCTCTTCCCTCCCGCACCCACTCGCCTGTAACCACAAACTTCTGCTGAACACTCTAACACTACATTTTTAAATCTACCCCATACATTTTCGACCCCATTTCCTACACTCTCACTAGCCCATCTATCCTCCAATAGTTGTTTATATCTTACCCTAACTGCCTCCTCTTTTAGTTTATAAACCTTCACCTCTCTTTTACTTACTGATTCTATTTTCCTTGTATCCCATCTACCTTTTACTCCCACTGTAGCTATAACTAAAAAGTGATCTGATATATCTGTAGCCCCTCTATAAACATGTACATCCTGAAGTCTACTCAACAGTCTTTTATCTACCAATACATAGTCTAACAAACTACTGTCATTACGCCCTACATCATATCTTGTATACTTATTTATCCTCTTTTTCTTAAAATATGTATTACCTATAACTAAACCCCTTTCTATACAAAGTTCAATCAAAGGGCTCCCATTATCATTTACACCTGGCACCCCAAACTTACCTACTACACCCTCTCTGCATGTTTCTCCCACTTTAGCATTTAGGTCCCTTACCACAATTACTCTCTCATTTGGTTCAAAAGTTCCTATACATTCGCTTAACATCTCCCAAAATCTCTCTCTCTCCTCTACACTCCTCTCTTCTCCAGGTGCATACACGCTTATTATGACCCACTTTTCGCATCCGACCCTTATTTTAATCCACATAATCCTTGAATTTACACATTTATATTCCCTCTTTTCCTTCCATAACTGATCCTTCAACATTATTGCTACCCCTTCCTTAGCTCTAACTCTCTCAGATACTACCGACTTAATCCCATTTATTTCTCCCCACTGAAACTCGCCTACCCCCTTCAGCTTTGTTTCGCTTAGGGCCAGGACATCCAACTTCTTTTCATTCATAACATCGGCAATCGTCTCTTTCTTATCATCCGCACTACATCCACGCACATTCAGACAACCCAATTTTATAAAGTTTTTCTTCTTCTCGTTTTTAGTAGATTTGTACAGGAGAAGGGGTTACTAGCCCATTGCTCCCGGCATCTTAGTCGCCTCATACGACACGCATGGCTTACGGAGGAAAGATTCTTTTCCACTTCCCCATGGACAATAGAGAAAATAAAAAGAACAAGAGCTATTAAGAAAAAGAAGAAAAACCTAGATGTGTGTATGTATATATATGCATGTGTATGCCAGTGTAGTGTGACCTAAAGTGTAAGTAGAAGTAGCTAGATATACCTGTTTTCCAGCGTGTTTATGAGACAGAAAAAAGACACCAGCAATCCTACCATCATGTAAAACAGTTTCAGGTTTCTGTTTCACAGTCACCTGGCAGGACGGTAGTACCTCCCTGGGTGGTTGCTGTCTACCAACCTATAAATATATACAAAGTATTTATAGGTCCCAGCAATGTTTTAGACATCCTGGAGTATATATGAAACTCCTTGAAGAATGGTGTTATGACAATTGCCAGATAACTACTGATAAGGCAATGACATTGATGAATGAATGTGTGCAGGGAACCCTTGCTTTTTCACTCTGTATCTATCTATCTGTCTGTCTGTCTATCAATCTATCTGTCTGTCTATCTATCTGTCTGTCTATCTATCTGTCTGTCGGTCTATCTATCTGTCGGTCTGTCTGTCTGTATCTGTCTGTGTCTGTCTAGCTCTGCTTATCTGTCTTTCTGTCTGCCTGTGTGCCTGGAGTATATGAAACTCCTTGAAGAATGGTGTGTTGACAAGTGTCAGAAAACTCTTGACAGCCCAGTGACATTTGATAAATGTCAGCAGTGCTGGAGGGAACCCTCCCTTTTTCAATGTCTATCTGTCTGTCTGTCTATCTATCTGTACTGTCTGTCTGGATCTGTCTGTCCGTATCTGTCTGTCTGTCTAGCTCTGCTTATGTCTGTCTAACTCTGCTTATCTGTCTTTCTGTCTGCCTGTGTGTGTGTCTTTCCGTCTGCTTGTCTCAGTCTCAGAGTGCGGCTCGTAAACCAACAGGTATTATACACGATGCAGAAGTGACGATGGGTATTACTTGCCAGTCATGCTTATTATGTCTTATATCTACAAGCATTGTATAGCACTTTGCCTGGAATTTTTGGGTTATCCTAGGTAATTTACACTATGTATAATAACTGTACTTATGTGTACATGTGAGAGAGAGACAGAGATATAGGACATATAGATATTGATAGATATATAGACAGACAAATATATAGACAGACAAAGATATAGACAGACAAAGATATAGACAGATAGAGAGAGAGCCAGAGACAGCCAAAGCCAGCCAGCCTGCCGAATACATAAGAACATAAGAAAGAAGGAACACTGCAGCAGGCCTACTAGCCCATGCAAGGCAGGTCCACGTCACCCCCCAGCTTAGACCAATGACCCACCTAGTCAGGTCACATCCTCTAAAGGAAGGAGCATGGCATCAGACCTAGTAGCACAAGCTAGTCAGGTCCAACTCACACCCACCCACAGCCGCCTATTTTTACTTTCCTCTTATAAGGGGAGTGTTAATACGACATGACATCATTGAATACCCGGTGTTTGCCACAATATTTGCTCTAGCTAGCACTCAATTGAACTGGTGCTCCCAGTTTTTTTTTTTTCAGTTTGATATCTTTATTATGCACCCCATACCCATCCTGTGGGCGGTAGTCAAAAGATTACAGAGGTACATAATGGGTCCAGGGACTGGACCCCAGAGTTATGATAGCTGAGCAAGTTACAAAGGTAATGAACTAACAAGCTACAAAGGTAATGAACTCACAAGTTACAAAGGTAATGAAACATGTAAGTAAAT
>WNWK01021127.1:0-14217 GCA_009830355.1 Cherax destructor | reverse complement strand
TTTTACATTTTCAAGTTAGATAAGATCACCTAGTTACACATTCTTTTTTTAGTCTGAAGGAGTACATAATTCTAACGTGAACCACAGCAACAGATACAGGTGTACCCACTGGCAGTGAATCTTATCATAAGCCTAAGTGATACAACCTGTAGAGATGCTGGATGGTGACTGGCGGCTCCCAGCTGGGAAGGTCTTAAGTTTAGCTGTTAAAAATGATAGAGAACTCCAGTATTAGTCAAAGGAAATGAAACTATTACTTGTGTATTCCATTAAAACTTATACACAGAAATACACTGCATGCAAGTGGCTTTCTTCTGTGCTTAACAAAATCTGATTACATGCAAACTACATTATCTGTATACTGCATAAAAGAAATAAAATACTTAAGTTTGAATTTACTGTCCTATATAGAGTTTGGATTATACCGGAGTCCTAAGAGTCCTAACCAGAAAAAAAGAAGCAACATCAGACATGGCCATTCCTAAAATGCTCTTCAAATGCTACATGCAGGGTTTTGGGTACCACAAAATATTTCCATATATGTATACATAAAGAATGTTTTGCTGAAATTTTTGCGCCAGTGACAGCCTGGCCCAAAAATATAAATTTCACAAAAAAATAAAACATATTTCATTTGAAAGAATACAAAAAAATTAATAAACTTGTACTATAATGTTAACTGTACCAAAGTTAAATAAAGACAATGAAATACATACCAATGCTTTTAGAATTGCAATAGATGGTTGCCTGATACAAAAAGGCCAAGAAAACTGTACACGTCCAGTTGCACTTCCAGTTGCAGATTTCTTTAAAGAGCCTGAAATAAGATATTCCATTATAGACTAATAATTTCTAGTAGTATAGGTCGGCCATCGCTAATCCGGCATCATCGGGACCTGTAGGATGCCGGATTAGTGACTTTGCCAGATCACAGAGTGGTTAGGTTAGAATACAATTAACCCAACGGTGATATTTACACATCGGTGATTTCACCTAATTTACGCCCCATTTTTGGCCTATTCCATTGCTCCAGTCTACCAAACTCATAGCTATTTTGCTAGTATTCCTTCTGTAGTGCTGTTTAAATTCAACAAGGTTTATACAAGCTTTGCACTGAACCTTCGCCTCATTGCAACTCTTGCAAGAACACATCTTCCAAGGATTCTTGTAAGATCTGTTCTTGTTTCTGGTTTGTTATACAAAATGCCTCATAAATATGCAAGGTTGCAAGAAAGTCTTGCTACTTCTACTTACACTTAGGTAACACTACACATGCATGTACAAGCATATATATACTAAACCCTCTGGGTTTTTCTTCTATTTATCTTCCTAGTTCTTGTTCTTTTTTATTTCTGCTCATCTCCATGGGGAAGTGGAACAGAATTCTTCCTCCGTAAGCTATGCGTGTCGTAAGAAGCGACTAAATGCCGGGAGCAATGGGCTAGTAACCCCTTCTCCTGTATAAATTACTAAAAAGAAGATAAGGAAAAACTTCATACAATTGGGATGTTTGAATGTGCGTGGATGTAGTGCGGATGATGAGAAAGAGATGATTGCTAATGTTATGAATGAAAAGAATTTGGATGTCCCAGCCCTAAGCGAAACAAAGCTGAAGGGGGTAGGTGAGTTTCAGTGGGGAGAAGTAAATGGGATTAAGTCAGGAGTATCTGAGAGAGTTAGAGCTAAGGAAGGGGTAGCAATAATGTTGAAGGATCAGTTATGAATAGAGAACAGGGAACATAAATGCATAAATTCAAGGATTATGTGGATTAAAATAAGGGTCGGATGTGAAAAGTGGGTCATAATAAGTGCGTATGCACCTGGAGAAGAGAGGAGTGTAGAGGAGAGAGAGAGATTTTGGGAGATGTTAAGCAAGTGTGTAGGAACTTTTGAGCAGAGTGAGAGAGTAATCGTGGTAGGGGACCTAAATGCTAAAGTAGGAGAAGCGTTTAGAGAGGGGGTGGTAGGTAAGTTTGGGGTACCAGGTGTAAATGATAATGGGGAGCATTTGATTGAACTTTGTATAAAAATGGGTTTGGTTATAGGTAACACATATTTTCAGAAAAAGAGGATAAATAAGTATACAAGATATGATGTAGGGAAAAATGACAGTAGTTTGTTGGACTACATATTGGTAGATAAAAGACTGTTGGGTAGACTTCAGGATGTACATGTTTATAGAGGGGCCACAGATATATCAGATCACTTTTTAGTTGTAGCTACAGTGAGAGTAAACGGTAGATGGGATACAAGGAGAATGGAAACAGCAAGTAAGAGAGAAGTGAAGATTTATAAACTAAAGGAGGAGGCAGTTAGAGTAAGATATAAACAACTGTTGGAGGACAGATGGGCTAGTGAGAGTATAATCAGTAGGGTAGAAGAGGTATGGGGTAAGTTTAAGAATATAGTGCTAGAGTGTTCAGCAGAAGTTTGTGGTTATAGGAAAGTGGGTGTGGGAGTGAAGAAGAGTGATTGGTGGAATGATGATGTAAAGAGAGTAGTAAGAGAGAAAGAGTTAGCATATGAGAGGTTTTTACAAAGTAGAAGTGATGCAAGGAGGGAGAAGTATATGGAGAGAAAAAGAGAGGTTAAGAGAGTGGTAAAGCAGTGTAAAAAGAGAGCAAATGAGAGGGTGGGTGAGATGTTATCAACAAATTTTGTTGAAAATAAAAAAAAGTTTTGGAGTGAGATTAACAAGCTGAGAAAACCTAGGGAAAGAATGGATTTGTCAGTTAAAAATAGGAGAGGAGAGTTATTAAATGGAGAGTTAGAGGTATCGGGAAGATGGAGGGAATATTTAGAGGAGTTGTTAAATGTTGATGAAGATAAGGAAGCTGTGATTTTGTGTATAGAGCAAGGAGGAATAACATCTTATAGGAGTGAGGAAGAACAAGTTGTGAGTGTGGGGAAAGTTCGTGAGGCAGTGAGTAGAATGAAAGGGGGTAAAGCAGCTGGGATTGATGGGATAAAGATAGAAATGTTAAAGGTAGGTGGGGCTATAGTTTTAAAGTGGTTAGTGTTTTTATTTAATAAATGCATGGAAGAGGGTAAGGTACCTAGAGATTGGCAGAGAGCATGCATAATTCCTTTGAATAAAGGCAAAGGGGACAAAAGAGAGTGTAAAAATTATAGGGGAATAAGTCTGTTGAGTATACCTGGTAAAGTGTATGGTAGAGTTATTATTGAAAGAATTAGGAGTAAGACGGAGAGCAGGATAGCGGATGAACAAGGAGGCTTTAGGAAGGGTAGGGGGTGTGTAAACCAAGTGTTTGCAGTGAAACATATAGGTGAACAATATTTAGATAAGGGTAAAGAGGTGTTTGTGGCATTTATGGATTTGGAAAAGGCATATGATAGGGTGGATAGAGGGGCAATGTGGCAGATGTTGCAAATGTATGAAATAGGAGGTAGGTTACTGAAAGCGGTTTAAAGTTTTTACGAGGATAGTGAGGCACAGGTTAGAGTACAGTGGTACCTCGACTTACGATGCTATCATCTTACGTTATATTCGATAACCGATATTTATAACGTAAGAAATTTGAATGCGACTTACGTTGTTTGATTCGTCTAACGACATTCGTAACGGACGTGTCCGCTTGGCGCCCAGCTGAGCGCGCACTCCAGGGAGCGTCAGTGCTATTGTTTACAAGCGAGAGCGACCACCCACCCACACCCACACATTCATACCAGTATATTGTCATTATTCCACTGTTTTTAGTGCTTGCAACTGCTAAATAAGCTACCATGGGTCCAAGGAAAGATCCTAGTGCTAAGCCTGTGGCAAAGAGGAACAGAAATATATGTACGATAGAACTGAAGAAGGAGATAATAGAAAAATATGAAAGTGGAGTGCGTATCAGTGAGCTGGCCAGGCTGTATGGTAAACCCTTTTCTACCATCGCTACCATTGTGGATAAGAAAAATTCAAGTAAAATCAAGGAAGCTGTTGTTGCAAAAGGTTCATGTGTGATCACAAAACACAGACCACAAGTGCTGGAAAATGTGGAAAGGTTGTTGTTGGTGTGGATCAACGAGAAACAGTTAGCAGGAGATACTGTTTCGGAGGCAATAATATGTGAAAAAACAAGGCAGTTGCATGATGATCTCCTTAAGAAAATGCCTGCAACGAGTGATGAAGTGAGCGAATTTAAAGCCAGCAGAGGCTGGTTTCAAAAATTTAAGAAGCATACTGGCATACATAGTGTTGTGAGGTATTACAAATAAAGAAGCATTTGTAATTAAACGACTGTTTGGGATACTAAGTAAAATCTCATTTTTCAGATTTTTATTATATTAAATATATATTATTAATATAAAAGCATATAATCTGAATAAAAACATAATCTAATAATCTGTGTAAAAACATATATTTTCTCTATACACAATATCATAGTACAAGATAAAATACCACAAGTAAAATCGAGTATTCGGTGTAGTGTCAAGTCGCTACCATCTTCTAGTGTCACGCAGGACACTACCACACCTTGTCATGATACTACTTTGTCTTATGGCACGCCTTCTCACGGGGTCCCCTGACACCCGTTCTCTGTGTCACATGACACGCCCCCGGTGTCACCCGACACGCCTTCTCTTCTGTGTCACACGACACCCTTCTCTCTGTGCCCATAAGACACCTTCCTTGCATCATGAACCCATCTCTAATAAAACCTTTTCACCGCGTTATGACACACATCAAATACACGACTCAACCTGTGTCGTGCCATCGTCACAAACTCTGACTGACTACACCACTAAATACCTGACACCACATAGTGTCATACAAGACACCACCTGTTACTAGTGTCACACAAGACACCACCTGTTACCAGTGTCACACACTTTCAGGTACATAAGTTCAGGTACAACAGTCCATTTTCAGGTACATAGTCTCAGGAACACAGTCGGTACGGTGAATAAGCCAGTAGATAGTCTAAGGCCGTCACCAGCACGAAGAGTCAATCTCCAGGTCTGTCTGTTGAACACTCCCAGGTGTATCAGGGAGCTAGTGAACTCTCCAGTGTGGTATAGGGGAGAGTCTCGCTGACACTCTCCAGCAGTGTATATGGGAGAGTCTCGTACACTCCCTAGGTGTATCAGGGAGCTGGTGAACTCTCCAGTGTTGTATATGGGAGAGTCTCGTTAGCACTGTCAGTCAAGCCGGCCCGGCAGTCAAACATCAGGTCTGATGACGTAACCCCCTGACTGCCGGCCGGTGAGGTAATTACCTAACTACCATTGTTAGATAGGGGGCCGTAACACCCCCACCACAAAATGACCGACACACAAAGATTCAGGTACTATGTAATAAATTATCCCAAACAGTCATTTCCCGGACAAACAAGATGATCCCGGACAGGCCACTCATATTACAAATAAAGATGCATTTGTAATAACGACTGTTTGGGATACTAAGTAAAATATCAGATTTTTAATATTTATTATATTATTAATATAAAAACATATAGTACTCTGAATAAAATCATAAATCTATATAATCTGCGTAAAAACATATATTTTCTCTATACACAATATCATAGTACAAGATAAAATACCACAAGTAAAATCGAGTATTCGGTGTAGTGTCAAGTCGCTACCATCTTCTAGTGTCACGCAGGACACTACCACACCTTGTCATGATACTACTTTGTCTTATGGCACGCCTTCTCACGGGGTCCCCTGACACCCGTTCTCTGTGTCACATGACACGCCCCCGGTGTCACCCGACACGCCTTCTCTTCTGTGTCACACGACACCCTTCTCTCTGTGCCCATAAGACACCTTCCTTGCATCATGAACCCATCTCTAATAAAACCTTTTCACCGCGTTATGACACACATCAAATACACGACTCAACCTGTGTCGTGCCATCGTCACAAACTCTGACTGACTACACCACTAAATACCTGACACCACATAGTGTCATACAAGACACCACCTGTTACCAGTGTCACACAAGACACCACCTGTTACCAGTGTCACACACTTTCAGGTACATAAGTTCAGGTACAACAGTCCATTTTCAGGTACATAGTCTCAGGAACACAGTCGGTACAGTGAATAAGCCAGTAGATAGTCTAAGGCCGTCACCAGCACGAAGAGTCAATCTCCAGGTCTGTCTGTTGAACACTCCCAGGTGTATCAGGGAGCTAGTGAACTCTCCAGTGTGGTATAGGGGAGAGTCTCGCTGACACTCTCCAGCAGTGTATATGGGAGAGTCTCGTACACTCCCTAGGTGTATCAGGGAGCTGGTGAACTCTCCAGTGTTGTATATGGGAGAGTCTCGTTAGCACTGTCAGTCAAGCCGGCCCGGCAGTCAAACATCAGGTCTGATGACGTAACCCCCTGACTGCCGGCCGGTGAGGTAATTACCTAACTACCATTGTTAGATAGGGGGCCGTAACATGAGGCATGGTGAGGCATCCAGTTGTGACAAAAGTGCGGCTGAAAAATATGTGCCTGAATTCCAGGAGTACCTAGAGGCTGAACAATTCCTCCCCCAACAAGTGTTTAATTGTGATGAAACAGGCCTGTTTTGGAAGAAAATGCCCAACAGGACCTACAATACTCAGGAGGAAAAGGCACAGCCAGGACATAAGCCTATGAAAGACAGGCTAACTTTGATGCTTTGTGCCACTGCCAGTGGTGATTGCAAAGTGAAGCCTTTACTAGTGTATCTTTTTGAAAATCCCGAGTGTTTGGCAGATGCGGTGTCAGCAAGTCTAACTTGTGTGTGATGTGGAGGTCTAACAAAAGGCATGGGTCACAAAGGACATTTTCTTAGATTGGTTCAATGGCGTGTTTGGCCCCAGTGTGAAGAAATATCTATTGGACAATAATTTGCCACTTAAGTGCCTCCTGATAATGGACAATGCTCCTTGTCATCCTCCAAACTTGGTAGAGAAAATTGTGGAGGAGTTTAAATTCATCAAAGTGGAGTTCTTGCCCCCTAATACCACTCCTCTCCTCCAGCCCATGGACCAGCAGGTCATTTCCAACTTTAAAAAACTCTATACCAAAGCAATGTTTCAAAATTGCTTTGATGTGACCACAGACATGAACATAACCCTAAGAGAATTTTGGAAAAAACATTTCCATATGCTGCATTGTGTACACCTTATAGGTAAGGCTTGGGAGGGAGTGACTACTAGGACTTTGAACTCTGCCTGGAGAAAATTGTGGCCAGACTGTGTCCTAGAGAGGGATTTTGAAGGTTTTGGGGCTGAGCCTCAGAACCCTGAGCATGAGCCTGAGCCTGAGCCTGTTGTGGAAGAAATTGTGGAATTGGGCAAGTCTTTGGGGTTAGAGGTGAGTGGTGAGGATGTGGAACAGTTGGTGGAGGAGCACAAGGAAGAGCTAACCACTGAAGATCTGCAAGAGCTTCAACAGCAACTGGAACAAGAGACCAGTGGTCAGGACAATGGTTCAGAGGAGGGGAGGAGGTGGAACAAAAATGGAAGAATGTGCCTTCTTCAAGGATTAGGAGATCTGTGCCAAATGGAGTGATGTGCAAGCATTTATGGATGAATATCACCCTAACCATGCTGTTGCAGGCCGTGCTGGCAACCTGTACAATGACACAGTGGTGTGTCATTTCAGGGATGTGTTAAAGAATCGCCAGACACAGATCTCCCTGGACAAATTTGTTGTTAGAAAGAGGTCTAGTGACTCTCAAGCTGGTCCTAGTGGCATTCAAAGAAAAGGGAAGTAACCCCAGAAAAGAACTTACCACCTGCAGTGTTAATGGAAGGGGATTCCCCTTCCAAACACTAGCATACTACTCCACCTTCTCCCCTCCTCCCGTCCTCCACACATCAACAACTCTTCAATAAATGTAAGTGACATGTTATTGTACAATATTTGCATGTATATTTATGTATTCTTTATTAAATTGTGTATTATTTAATGTCCAAAAGTTCTAAAAAATATTTTATTTAACTACTTTTGGAAGTCTTGGACGGATTAAATTTATTTCCATTATTTCTTATGGGGAAAATTGATTCGTTTTACGATTGTTTCGGCTTAAAATATGCCCTCTCTGACGGATTAAAATCGTAAACCGAGGTACCACTGTACCTGGTAAAGTGTATGGTAGAGTTATTATTGAAAGAATTAGGAGTAAGACGGAGAGCAGGATAGCGGATGAACAAGGAGGCTTTAGGAAGGGTAGGGGGTGTGTAGACCAAGTGTTTACAGTGAAACATATACATGTAGGTGAACAATATTTAGATAAGGGTAAAGAGGTGTCTGTGGCATTTATGGATTTGGAAAAGGCATATGATAGGGTGGATAGAGGGGCAATGTGGCAGATGTTGCAAATGTATGGAATATGAGGTAGGTTATTGAAAGGGGTGAAAAGTTTTTACGAGGATAGAGAGGCACAGGTTAGAGTATGTAGGCGAGAGTGAGATTATTTCCCAGTAAAAGTGTAGGCCTTAGACAGGGATGTGTGATGTCACCGTGGTTGTTTAATATATTTATAGATGGAGTTGTAAGAGAAGTGAATGCTCGGGTGTTGGCAAGAGGTGTGGGGTTAAAAGATAAAGAATCTAATACAAAGTGGGAGTTGTCACAGTTGCTCTTTGCTGATGACACTGTGCTTTTGGGGGATTCTGAAGAGAAATTGCAGAGGTTGGTGGATGAGTTTGGTAGGGTATGTAAAAGAAGGAAATTAAAAGTGAATATAGGAAAGAGTAAGGTGATGAGGATAACAAAATAATTAGATAATGGAAGATAATGGATATCAGAAGATTGGATATCAGATTGGAGGGAGAGAGTATGGAGGAGGTGAATGTGTTCAGATATTTGGGAGTGGATGTGTCAGCAGATGGGTATATGAAGGATGAGGTGAATCATAGAATTAACGAGGGGAAAAAGGTGAGTGGTGCACTGAGGAGCTTGTGGAGACAGAGAACTTTATCCATGAAAGCAAAGAGGGGAATGTATGAGAGTATAGTTATACCAACACTCTTGTATGGGTGTGAGACATGGGTTGTGAATGTTGCAACAAGGAGAAGGCTGGAGGCAGTGGCGATGTCGTGTCTGAGGGCAATGTGTGGTGTGAATATAATGCAGAGAATCTGTAGTTTGGAGATTAGGAGGAGGTGTGGGATTACCAAAACTATTATCCAGAAAGCTGAGGAGGAGTTGTTGAGATGGTTTGGACATATAGAAAGGATGGAACAAAATAGAATGACTTTGAGAGTGTATAAATCCGTAGTGGAGGGAAGGCGGGGTAGGGGTCGGCCTAGAGAAGGTTGGAGGGAGGGGGTAAAGGAGGTTTTGTGTGCAAGAAGCTTGGACTTCCAGCAATCGTGCATGAGCGTGTTAGATAGGAGCAAATGGAGACAAATGGTTTTTAGGACTTGATGTGCTGTTGGAGTATAGGCAAGGTAACATTTATGAAGGGTTTCAGGGAAACCGGCAGGCTGGACTTGATTCCTGGAGATGGGAAGTACAGTGCCAGCACTCTGAAGGAGGGGTGTTAATGTTGCAGTTTTGTAGCTGTAGTGTAAGCACGCCTCTGGCAAGACAGTGATGGAGTGAATGATGATGAAAGTTTTTCTTTGTCGGGCCATCCTGCCTCGGTGGGAAACGGCCGATGTGTTAATAAAAAAAAAAATAATAAGTGTACTCTGTGTGTATCTTCCTTTTTATTGTTTTTTTAATGCCTAGTGCTATTGCTAACTTAATATAAGTTAGTGTAAGCTTGTTGTCTGGCATTTATATGCATTTATAAGTGGAAAAAAATCGCGTTCTGCTTTTCTGCGATGTCTGCTTTAAGGCACTAGCCTGGAACCTAACCTGCCGTATAAGTGGGGCCCTACTGTGCTCAATTCGGGGCTGAAACCAATACCAATACTGTCAAAATTAGCCAATAACCCCCATTACCAATACTGATACTTTGACACTCCCCCAACTATTATTTACATTATACTAACACATCAGTAAATACAAACATAAAATAGTTACTTTATAGTAGCCTCCACACAGATGCTGAAGAGCTTGATTGTATGTGATCTCTTTACCATACGGCCGATGCTTTTTTTTATTTCTGTTTTTGTTTTTAGACGATCGTCCACTCTTGCCGCTCTTGTTAGTTTCATAGCCATCTTGCTCTAGAAGCATCGCATCTGCCCGGGACAGCGCACTCACCAACCACACGTAAACAAATTCATAGAGATACCTGAAAATAATTTTTTTCCAGAACTGCTAAATTTATAAGTAAATCTGAACAAAACTACACATTTCTAACTATTAAAAATCTCCATATTTCTTGATCTATTTTTACTAACCAAACAAACTCACCATTCCTACACTAAATGGCATATATCAAAGATAAATGGATTTGATAAAGAAAAAAAAAGAAAAGTAATTAATGAAGGTGGAGGCAGTGGGGATGGGGGGGGGTTACAGTGGTGACCATGTAACTGAGGGCAGTGTTGTGATGACTGACAGTGGGTGGGGTCACAGTTGTGTACATGTAACTGAGAAGTGTTGTGATGACTGACATTGGGGGCTCACAGTTTACATGTAACTGAGGACAGTGTTGTGATGACTGACAGTGAGTGGGGTCACAGTGGTGTACATGTAATTGAGAAGTGTTGTGATGACTGACAGCGGGGGGTCACAGTGTACATGTAACTGAGGACAATGTTGTGATGACTGACAGTGGGGGATCACAGTGGTTTACATGTAATTGATTACAGTGTTGTGATGACTGACAGTGGGAGTCACAATGGTGTAAATGTAACTCAAATCAAATCAAATTTTTATTTCTTTGCAATTTTACAGTGTGGTTGACATATTGTAGGAAGTACATTTACATTGGTAGTTTAAGTGTTTACAATGATTTGTAGTGCAAAGAGAGCCACAATCATGCCTTGGCATATGGGCAGTCTACGTAATAACTGATTACAGTGTTTACCTGGAGTTTACCTGGAGAGAATTCCAGGGGTCAACGCCCCCGCGGCCCAGTCTGTGACCAGGCCTCATGTTGGACCAGAGCCTGATCAACCAGGCTGTTACTGCTGGCCGCACGCAGTCCAACATACGAACCACAGCCTGGCTGGTCAGGTACCGACTTCAGGTGCCTGTCCAGTGCCTGCTTGAAGACAGCCAGGGGTTTGTTGGTAATCCCCCTGATGTATGCTGGGAGGCAGTTGAACAATCTTGGGCCCCTGACACTTATTGTGTTGTCCCTCAACGTGCTAGTGGCACCCCTGCTCTTCATTGGGGGGATGTTACATCGCCTGCCGAGTCTTTTGCTTTCGTAGGGAGTGATTTTCGTGTGCAAGTTTGGTACTAATCCCTCGAGAATTTTCCATGTGTATATAATAATGCATCTCTCCCGCCTGCGTTCTAGAGAGTACAGGTGTTGTGATGATTAGTCAATAACAACCTCCCTCCTCCCCACTCAACAACATTATCAACCATAATCACAAATATCCATGCTGGACAAATAATTCCTTATTTTTTTTTTTTTTTTTTACCACAGGCCATCTCCCACCAAGGCAGGGTGACCTGAAAAAAAAGAAACATAAGCTCTTCTTCTTTTTACATTTAGTAATGTATACAGGAGAAGGGGTTACTAGCCCCTTGTTCCCGGATTTTAGTTGCCTCTTATGACATGCGTGGCGTACGGTGAAAGGATTCTTTTCCACTTCCCCATGAAATATCATAATCATAATCATTATTACTATTTTTTTTTTTTTAACACTCCAGCCATATCCCACTGAGGTAGGATAACCTGACAAAGAAAACACTTTCACTGTCACTCATTCAATTACTTATTTTTTTTTATTAACACAAAGGCCGTTTACCACCAAGGCAAGGTGGTCTGACAAAGAAAAACTTTCATCATCATTCACTCCATTATTGTCTTGCCAGAGGCGTGCTTACACTACAGCTACAAAACTGCAACATTAACACCCCTCCTTCAGAGTGCCGGCACTGTACTTCCCATCTCCAGGAATCAAGTCCGGCCTGCCGGTTTCCCTGAAACCCTTCATAAATGTTACCTTGCCTACACTCCAACAGCACGTCAAGTCCTAAAAACCATTTGTCTCCATTCGCACGCTTGCTGGAAGTCCAAGCCCCTCACACACAAAACCTCCTTTACCCCCTCCCTCCAATCATTTCTAGGCCGGCCCATACCCCGCTTTCCCTCCACTACAGATTTATACACTCTCGAAGTCATTCTATTTTGTTCCATCCTCTCTATATGTCCAAACCATCTCAATAACCCCTCCTCAGCTCTCTGGATAATAGTTTTGGTAATCCCACACCACCTCCTAATCTCCAAACTATGGATTCTCTGCATTATACTCACACCACACATTGCCCTCAGACATGACATCTCCACTGCCACCAGCCTTCTCTTTGTTGCAACATTCACAACCCATGTCTCACACCCATACAAGAATCTTGGTATAACTATACAGTAGGGCCCCGCTTTTCGGCATTTTGCCTTTCGGGGTTCCGTTCATACGGCGAGTTCAAATTATGACCAAAATTTTTGTATACGGCGAGCGGTCTTTCAGATACGGCGCGCGCCACCCAGTTTGTTTACATTTTCCATGAGCACATCTCTCTATTATGTAATAATCACTCTTGGGCACATTAAATGTCCAATTTTACGTCAATATAGACATTTTCATTAATCCATCTATGATATTTTCTTCAAAATTATATAAGAAACACGTTACATAGCATATAAACATGCTGTTTATATGCTATGTTTATATGCTATGTAGGTGTGGTTGCCGGGCGAAGGGAAAACATTACGTAATACTAATAATAATCACTCTTGGGCACATTAACCCTTTGACTGTCGGAGACCCCTTTCTGAAACTGTCATTTCATGTCGCAAAATATTCGAAAAAAAAAAAAAATTCTTATCAAAATGTTAAGATTATTTTTCTTATTGTTTAAATCCCCCCCAAAAAATTTTGCGATCGATACTTACCGAGATATAGAGCGGTAAATTTGGCAAAAAATGAGCCGCGTATGGCAACAGCGGCGAATGCCGCTCACCCGGTAAACTTTGGTTTACTTCCTTTCGTAGGTTACTTGTTTTTTCACTATTTTATTTTTTACGTAACTTATGTGGCCTGTGAGACCAAAGTAAGTGAATGTATATATGTATATATATATATATATATATATATATATATATATATATATATATATATATATATATATATATATATATATATATATATATATACACTCGTTGTATGCAACACAATAATCGCACAAACATTAGTATCATTATATTGTTTACAAAACTTTTTTACACCAACCAACAATAAAAAAAATTGTTTATTACTATTGTTCTATAATATATATACACATATATAATGACTGGACACTTTCCATCAACTGCAATAGCAATAGCTATGTGTGTGTGTGTGTGTGTGTGTGTGTGGACATCTAAATTTGCTGAGTCAGCATAAGGCAGCTGTCAAAATGACATATTATACCATTACTCACCACCCCCACACTGCCTGTCAAAATGTCAACACAAAAGGGGACCCATGTCTTCTTCCCCACAACCTCCTTCCTTTCCTTCATACCTACCTTCCTTTCTTCCTTTCTTACATATTTCCTTCCTTCCTTCCACTCATCTCTTCCTTCCTGCCTTCCTTTCTTCCTTCCTTTATTTCTTCCTTCCTTTCTTACTTCTTCTGTTCCTTCCTTCCTCTCATCTCTTCCTTCCTTTCTTTCTCAATTCCTTCATTCTTCCTTTCCTCCTTCCTTCTTCTTTCCTTCCTTCCTCTCATCTCTTCTTTCCTTCCTTCCTTCTGGTATCCTGGGCATTTTTTTCGGTCACAAACACCTCAAAACCATGAAATTTATCTTCAGAGACACTTCCATCTGTGTTAGAGCTATCATTGAGGAAGAGAACAGTCCCAGATGTGCCAAGGAGTCAGATAATTCTTACTGCTAGGCATGCTGAACAAGGACTACTGAAATGGCATTCCCACAATGCACCACTGGCTGCCCGATTTTTTTTATACTGTGCACACTGACCACACAGACCCATTCTCTCACATGTAGGCCTACCAGCTTTCTCCTGCTTGATTTGAGGCCGCTAGAATTTATGCGTCTATATATGTCCGAAACATTGGCTCGTAAGATGTATATATACGACCGAAACAGTCAATGAATTAAATGTCTTATTTTACGTTAATATAGAAATTTTCATTAATCCATATA
>WNWK01021126.1:0-34565 GCA_009830355.1 Cherax destructor | reverse complement strand
GTACATGTTGCAAATGTAAGTGGCATGAGGGCCCCTTCGAAGGTATTATGGAGGGCTCTTATTCATTAAAGATGACCATCAAGGCGCCATACCCTCTTACATAGTTCTGACTTGAGTTCAGGATTCAGCTGGGGCTTTCAAACATGTGGGCGGATTCTCAAGGAGGGCTGCAGAGATATGAAGAGAGTATGAATCGCAAATGGAGGTGGAAGAGGGTAATGAAAGGGTCCATCATGGATCAAGAATAATCTACAAGGTCTTGGGTGAGAAAATTTGGGGGAAGTGCACACATATCCAAACGCTACCGGTTATGGCTACGATGGAGCAGCAAGAAAAAACAGTGGGGGTGAAGGTGCTGAGGAGTCAGCCCAATATGACATTGATGGGGGTTTTAAACCCCTTAAACGTCCACACATAGATATACGTTCACTGCGTAGCTGACTGAATATTTTGAAAAAAATTATGAAGAGCACATTTTTAGAAATTGGATAGGCTAAAACACATTTTAGGCCAGTTTACTGAAATATAAGCCCGAAAGTTGGTGCTAAATGATGTGGTGTCGGAACATGGAGCACTGCCGCTTGCAGAAACAATAAACTTTTATAGTTTTTTTCTTTTTTCCATTTTCTGTTGTTTCATGTATGATAATGTTTTGATGCAATCTATTCTTTTTCATTGCCAATTCTTGTTTAGACACAAATGTTTGGTACTGAATTAATATATATATATATATATATATATATATATATATATATATATATATATATATATATATATATATATATATATACATATATATACAAGGTATTTACAGGTCCCATTTATCTTTCTAGAAGTCCACCACTGTATGATACTCTAAAGTATGGGTTCATACAAGTGCCACTCCACATTGCTGACACATGAATCGTGTCTTTCGCATTTGGGGCGCTGTTTACTATGGCTATGTCGTCTCACTGTTCCACATATATCAGTATTGTTCACGTAGGAAATCAGCAAGCATAGGGCTTGTGTACAGTTGTCTGTGAACAATGTATGGCCCTTGCCAAGGTAGGCTGCATCATCTTTGAACAACATCACCAGAAATGCCCAACATGCGCCTGGTATCATCAAGGGTATTTTTACCTGTGTAGATAATGACACCCAACACAAGACCAGTCTCACAGTCCCCATAACAACAGTTTTATACCAAAGCATTACGTTTGCTTGGTATATATTGTTTGAATGACAATCGTCCCTTGAACAGAATCAAGAACTCATCAACAACAATGTTCTTGAATGGATAAAAGAGGCACTGATTTTGCTTGAGATACATAAAAGTTCCCGGATTTTTTTAGAGGAGGTTATTTTCGTTTGGTGTATTCTATCTGAGAAGTGTAACATTCTTAGCAACAGAAGGAATCTGTTGAAGGGAAGGAGGTCACGGAAGACTGTAGTGCTAATGAAGTGGTCTGTGGCCCAGTAGTTTGCTATATTGTTCTTATATGTGTGTGGCATAAGCATGATAGTGCCAAGGAATAAATACATTTCAGCCACAGTTGTATCTTTCCACCTGCGCAGCCGTGACGATTCTGAAAAATCTGCATGGTCCATTGTATACTGGTAGTACAGGTTGGTCTGGGTAACAATCAGGTTCATTATTGGCTCTGCAAAGTATAGCTGAAAATAGTCTAACTCTGTAGACTCATTTGTGATGGGACAGTGTGGCATGATGCCACTTCCACTGCCATCAAAATTAAAAGGATGTGGTACGAATGGTGTATGTTCAGTCCACTTCCATTCACGATCAGATGGTGCAGGGTGGACCTGTGGTATGGGACGTGGGGGAGCAGGAGGAGGGACGGGAGTGGGGCCAGCACATGATTGAGAGGGTGCCTCGTGGTCCTTTGTCTGTCCACACACAGCGCCACGAGGTCCAGGCACCGTGCCACCCACCACCTCTTCCTCCATCCCAGCATACTCTCCTTCATTATTACTTTCACTATCAGTGGCAGGGGTTTTGGATTGTGACCTGCAACGACCCTTGCCTCTGACTGCATATGGCACACTGCCTGAACGTAGGTTATGACGCCCAAAAGTACGTTTCACTGGGGAATAATGAAAATCACTGTCACACGATGAATCGTCTATGGGCATAAAATCGATTTCATCATCGTCACTTATATCACCTTCACTATCATCATTATCATAACACATGGAAAATGATAATTTCCTCTTGCGGAGTTGCCTTTGGGTAGTAACACTAGCAACCCCAGAGGTGCTGGGATGAGGGTCTGTGGCCACACAGGCCACCCCAGAGGTGATGGCTGAGGGTCATCTGGGTTGTCATCAATAGTTTCACTAATTTCTTGATCATTAGTGGCTATATCACTGTCAAATCCACTAACCTCGCGTTATGTTTCACTTTCCAAGAAAAGTAGAGTGTTAATACGACGAGGCGTGAGTGAATCACGGGGGTTTGCCATGATGTTGACCCAAGATGGAGCTGAAACTAACGGGCTACCATGCGGTACCCTGGCATCCCCGATTTTTTTCATACTGTGCACACTGAGGGCGCAGACCCATTCTCTCATGTCTAGGCGACTCAGTCCTATCACCCTAAATTTGAACGAATGTAAAATAAAACGTAGATGTACGTTTGGTCAGCTACGCGTGTGAACACTGCCGGGGTTAAGTGTGGAGGAAGAGTCAGTCTTAAAAGAAGATAATGAAAATGGTGGTGATATGGAAGCAGAAAATCCAGAGATATCAGAACTAGTGGGTGTGCAGGTGAGTGTGGAAGTGCATGAGTGTGAAATAGATAGTGGTAATGGTGTGGTAGGTTCGGGCGAATCCCAGAAGAGATCGGTCGCCACATCAGATGGAGAGGATGTCTTAACACCAGCGCAAAGGTCATGCAAAAAGCCTTTGGTGGATGCGTCAAGCAGGAGAAAGGGAGGGTTTAAACTTAAGGAAGGTACCAAAGGTGGGAAATGCGTAAGTAGGGGAGGAGGTACGGAGAAGACTGACGTGATGCATTTGCCAAAGTTGAGAGGTAAACCTACATCATTGTTTTCCAGTGTATAACTATTAACGTAAATGGTATGAGGGCGGAAGTTAAAAGGAAGTGGGTGGAGGTGACACTGAGACATTTTGATGTGCAAGTGGGATTTTTGCAGGAACATAATTATAGGTATGGAAGAGACTTACGTTTAGCAGGATATGATGTGTATGCTGGGTCTTCAGAGAGATTAAAGGGAGGGGTTGCAGTAGTAATAAAGATGTCAAGCCCTTTTCAGTTGATAACATGGGAGGAGTGTGGGGGGGACGTATAGTGAAGGTGGATGGGGAATGGGGTGGGGTCAGAGTATGCTTTGTAGAGGTTTATATGCCGGTGGAGTTTTCTAGGACTGTCAAGGATGAATTCGTGAACAAATATTTCATGTATGTCTTAGGAGGGATGCCAATTATAGCGATAGTGGGTGGGGATTGGAAATGCGTCGCTAGGATTTATGGGTCAGATCAGGTAGTGATTGGAAGTATACAAATGATAGATGTAGGGTTTTTGGACCATAGAGGGGTACTGGTAGACGTAAATTGGGAAGGGACGGTTAGATGGAATAGTGGCTACTGGAAATTGATTGTTAGGTTGCTGAGTGGCGAGGACAAACAAGTAAGTTTTGCACAATGGTGGAAGGTGATGTGGGAGCGCAAAGTAAGAGACAGGTTAAGTCGGGAGAAAGTTTGTCTTAATACTCCAAGACTCATACAGTCAAAATCCTATCTCGGTGAAAACTGAAGTCAGCTTGACACAGTAGATACACCATGAACATATACGTGCAGACTGTGGGCCAGACACTGTTGAAGAGTGGCGTACGTGGCAACCAAGAACACGGTGCCATCACAGCGATGAACACAGACGAGGGTGATGACGAAACACTAATGGAAGATGAACCCAGGTGAGGGCAGCGCTGCCTTCACACATACGCGCCTCACCTTCATATCCTCAATCTTCTGAAACCTTTTATGTACATAGAGCCATTTTCCGCACAGAGACACTCGCAGTTTACCAATCTGGCGGAAGTACGGGCAGACCTCTGCTCAGGGACTAGTTTGTCAGGCTAGTATGTCAGAAGTGCACTGATTTCTGCTCATGACACTGCACCACCAGTGTCATCCACACCAGACTTACTTGCTCGCGTTGCAGAACAGTCAATCAAGTTCTGTTCAAATACTTGCCAGTTTAGTGAAACATAAGCAGACGTCTGCTCAGGGACTAGTTTGTCAGGCTAGTATGTCAGACGTATATGCTGACTCCTGCTCAGGGACTAGCTTGTAATACAGAGGCTAGTGTGTCAGAACTATACCAACTTCTGCTCAGGGACTAGCTTGTAGCATAGAGGCTAGTATGTCAGGAAGCATGCAAAAAACACTAATAATGGAAGTGAAACCTATACCCAGGCATCAAGAATGACGACGTCTTGAAGTAAATACGAAGAGCATCTGGCTCTTCCTGAAGTGTCAGTCGCGTCTCTACGTTCATGTCCGACTGTTGGACATGAGTACATCCAAAATGACTCCTTCCAGGCGACGGAGTTCCAAGTGAGATACTCAGAAGAAATGCAGCAGCACGAGACAATGTGACGAGAAAACCGTCGTTTTCAAAGCATGTCTTAAGGTTCAGACGAGCCGCTCCTCTAAGCCTCTTCTTAGCTGAGTCACAACACAAGTAGCTGGAGCAATGGCTCAGACAATAACAGAGACAGAAATACAATCGCTGGCTTACACATGAGGAAAACAATACGAGAAAGCACGTGTCGCTTGCCATGATTCCCTCTGACAAGTCCGACTCAAACAGTGACTTCCCCGGCATAAACATCCTGTCAAGAGCACTTGTTAATGTCTTCGTGACTCTAGTTTGACATCCTTTACTACTTAGGCAAATTCCTTTGAAGAATTCTCTGTAGTATCACCCGTGACCGTAGAGTCACCCGTGACTAACATGTCACCCTGACTTCTCTCTCCAAGAATAGTCCTTACAGTTTTTTCCTCACCTCCACTGAACACTGGTTCCAGAGGACCAGAGGTGATAATCTCACACCACACTCTGTTTCCATAAAAGTTAAAACAAATACAAGTCTTGCTTCTAATAATAGCTTTCAATGTCTGCAAGACAGACAATAAGACCAATAGCTCTACTAAGATTTCTATATGCAGAAATCGCACAGAGGCACCAGCATTAACAACTAGAACAATAGCTGAACCAACATTGCTAACAGCAAGGCTGCAGAACAGATTAATGAAGTCCACATTAATCTGCAGCGAACATTAAGGAACTTGAGTAGGTTCTGTTCCAAAATGTCATCCCTTAACTTGTATCCTTTCAATACACGATACCAACTAGAATGATATGCTTTGTCCCAGGACAACAGTGACTCACAAAATGACTAAAAGGTTCTTGGTCAAAGTACTGAGGGCGAAAACAACAGCACCAACCGTGCTAACTCCCGTCGTGTTAATACTCAGGACCCTGGGTTACAGGTACTGCGAGGACCCTGGGCTACAGGTACTGTGGGACCCTGGCTTATAGGTACTGGGACCCTGGCTTACAGGTACTGGGACCCTGGCTTACAGGTACTGCGAGGACCCTGGCTTACAGGTACTGGGACCCTGGCTTACAACAGAGGAAGACAAATCAATCCTCAGAGCTCCAACTGTAAAGGGAGGCACCTACCAAGAACTTGCTCAAATCAATCTTTTCACTCTGCCCAATAAAGGTATCGTCAATACCGAGAGCAATGGGGAAGAGACAGTTCCTTATACCCCGTGGTTGCTTATCTTCTGGGTTAGTGGTAAGTGAGAGCCAAACATCAATAGCCATCATTGCTGGGAGACAAACACAAGTTAGCAACTTCCCATTCTAGAGACTTCTCTGTACAGACTGTCAAATATTAAGTTGAGATCTAGCTCCCTGTTTGATGGTTTAGAACTTCTGCATGAAGGTGTACTTGAGCCTCAGATGATCCTGACATTATGAAAATAAGTTCATAACAAAAATGATTATATTACTTAAGATAACTCGTAGATCATATCTCCTTTTACCTTGGATCAAACCTCCCGGACAGAGGCCCCCATTTGTTACGACCTTGGGCAAGTCTAGGGCCTGTTTCGCCCAGGCCAGCAACAAAATAACATAACTGATCATCCTGTTATAAAGGAAATCATAAAGGATTCAATAGGAAATCAAATTCTTCTTCCTGGTTTTTATTAAACTTTCTTAATAATCCATAGAAAGGTTTTATATCGAGTATTTAAAATGGTGTCACTGTAAAACAGAGTACTTAGAACTAATTTAAACTAAGTCCACTTAATAATGTAGTGTACAATACACAGGGTAGGCTGTCCACCTCACTGCTCGAGGGTAGGCTGTCCCCCTCACTGCTCGAGGGTAGGCTGTCCACCTCACTGCTCGAGGGTAGGCTGTCCCCCTCACTGCTCGAGGACCTGGTCCCAAATCTGAACAGTGCCATAAGATTGGGGAAGGGCAAATAAGACTGCAGACAGAGTACAGTCTAGGGGCCAGAGACTACAAACCTCAATCAAGGAAAAATATCTTGTAGTGAGTATAACACCAGACACATCTCCTGAGGCGCACATCAACCAAATAACTGCTGCAGCTTACGGGCGCCTAGCAAACCTACGAACAGCATTCCGACATCTTAATAAAGAATCGTTCAGGACATTGTACACTGTGTACGTTAGGCCCATACTAGAGTATGCAGCACCAGTTTGGAACCCACATCTAGCCAAGCACGTAAAGAAGCTAGATAAAGTGCAAAGATTTGCAACAAGACTAGTCCTGGAGCTAAGGGGTATGTCCTACAAGGAGAGGTTAAGGGAAATCGACCTGACGACACTGGAGGACAGGAGAGATAGGGAGGACATGATAACGACATATAAGATGCTGAGAGGAATTGACAAGGTGGACAGAGACAGAATGTTCCAGAGATGGGATACAGCAACAAGGCGACACAGTTGGAAGCTGAAGACTCAGAGGAATCACAGGGATGTTAGGAAGTATTTCTTCAGTCACAGAGTGGTCGGGAAGTGGAATAGTTTGGGAAGCGATGTAGTGGAGGCAGGTTCCATACATAGCTTTAAGAAGAGGTATGATAAAGCTCATGGCGCAGGGAGAGTGACCCAGTAGCGGCCAGTGAAGAGGCGGGGCCAGGAGCTATGACTCGACCCCTGCAACCACAACTAGGTGAGTACATACTGGAGTAAGATATGAGAGGAAGTGTGAAATAAACACATTGAGGAGCAGGGGTGCAGTGGGAACAACAAGGGAACACTATCATCATCTGGGGTCCCAGACTATTCAACATCTTACAAGAAGATATCCGAAACACAGCTGGAACAAGTATAGAAGCCTTCAAGAGGAAACTGGACATGTTCACCAGGTACCAGATCAACCAGGCTATGATGGATATGTTGGGCAGCAACAGTCTGGTAGACCAGGTAAGCACCAGACGAGCCTGGCCCATGGCCAGGCTCCGAGAGTAGCTAAACTCTCGAAACTCTTCAAAGGTATATCCAAGGTTGATGAACACGGAGTTCCACAAGTCTGGGCCTGAGTGCATGGGCATGTCATTTATCGCCTCTTCGAAGTCATTTGGTTTCAGGATAATATCATATAGGTTCGAATCTACTAAACTCTGTGTCTCTCTCATAACAAATTCATTTAGGTCTTCGACTCTCAGTCTGGTTAGCGGCTCGCTAACCATCTGTGTAGGACCCATCCCATTTAAGTAGCGGCCCAATACTGGATGTTGTTCCCAACTTTGATTTGGCATAAGAAAAGGAATATTTTGGGTTTCTTTCAATTTCATTTATGGCTTTTAGTTCTTCCCGCGTTTCATAACTTCTGTAAGCTTAGTTTCTTTAGCTTTAGTTCTATGTTTGCTATTTCTATGACCAGTGTCTCCCTACGTATTACATATACATACTATATTGGCCTCTGTTTGCCGCTCCTTTTCCTTAAAGGAATTTGCCTTGAGCAAACCTCAAGTGCCACAGAGTTAATTTGTTCTAGACATAGGTTTGTATCCGTGTTGCTTAGGCTATCTTCCCAGTTATTTGGTCTCACCTTATATTTTTGTTATTGAAGTTGAATTTGGTAAAGGTTCCCTCGTGACTGATGACATTTTGTTGGTCTGGGTCCCCGCACACACTTGTCTGAACCTCTATTGATTTTTTTGTTGTTTGATATCTTTATTATGCACCCCATACCCATCCTGTGGGCGGTAGTCAAAAGATTACAGAGGTACATAATGGGTCCAGGGACTGGACCTCAAAGTTTGATAGCTGAGCAAGTTACAAAGGTAATGAACTCAGATGGTCACAAGGGGCCCAGTCTCTGGACCCTATATATACCTCTGTAATCTGAACCTCTATTATGTTGAGATCTGAGTATATTGTTTTTGATATGATGACATTTCGTATCAGATCATCATTGTTGGTGAAGATGAGGTCCAGTGTATTCTACAATCTTGTAGGCTCAATTATTTGCTGGTTTAAGGTGAATTTGGTACAGAGATTTAAAAGTTCTTGTGAGTGCGAGTTTTTATATGAGCTGCCTCAAGCCTCAAGCCATAGAATCTCCAGTGTATCATGAGTCTGATAGACACTCAGACACTCGATAGACACTCTGACTCACACGATACGACACTCTGATACAACACTCAGATATACGACATTGAGGTCGTCGTCTGCGCTCCTGCTCTGAACACTGATTCCCAAGCTGTTATTGGGTTATCCTGAGTAATTCTTGACCAGAGCTGAGAGGAAAACTTGCTTGCTGTCACTTCCAGCACCATCCTTCAAGAGCACCAACCCTTCAAGAGCACCATCCCTTCAAGGTTAGGTTGTCCCCCTCACTGCTCGAGGGTAGGCTGTCCTCTTTACTGCTCGAGAGTAGGCTGTCCCCCCCACTGCTCGAGGGTAGGCTATCCTCCTCACTACTCGAGGGTAGACTGTCCCCCTCACTGCTCGAGGGAAGGCTGTCCCCCCTCTCTGTTCGAGGGTAGGCTGTCCCCCCTCTCTGCTCGAGGGTAGACTGTCCCCCTCACTGCTCGAGGGAAGGCTGTCCCCCTCACTGTTCGAGGGTAGGCTGTCCCCTTCACTGCTCGAGGGTAGGCTGTCCCCCTCACTGCTCGAGGGTAGGCTGTCCCCCTCACTGCTCGAGGGTAGGCTGTCCCCCTCAATGCTCAAGGGTAGGCTGTCGTTATGGGCTGACCTTCATAACTCCGCTGATTTAGGATGTTTAGGTCTGCCACACAGGCAAGTTTTGCTTTTTTTTTTTTAAGGCAATTTTGGTGTGTCTGATGTACCTTACCAGGCATCATGACATGAATACGTGTAAGGATACGTGTTCCAGACAATCAGAAATCTAAGCAATAAATGCTGCAATGTATTTGTTCAAATTCCCCGGTTGCACCAGTTGATCTTTTTAATACTGGCTCTGATGCAGTTCTGCTCCTCTCTTCTGAAGAGGAACTATTTCAGCTACTCAAGACTGATGTTCTAGATAAATTACAGAATCTGGGAGTTATCCCCATTCCTCCAGACAGTTATCAAGCTCAAAGAACTGTCTTTGTGGCACGCATAAATAGTTTTATGAGATACTGTTCTACAGAACAACTTATTGCAGACCTTAGTAACGAGAATCCTGAAATTACATTGCTCAAGGCGTATAAATTTTCTAATCCTTCCAGCATTCGACAAACACTAAAATTAATCCTGCAAACTCCAGAAGAAGCTAAATCCCTGTGTCAACATGGCTTCAAATGTTTTAAATGCTATGAGTTTGGACATACCTCAAATAAATGTGGCAGTCAAACACCTCTTTGCAGTATATGCTCTGGTGAGCATGTTTTTCGAGATTGTAATAATCGTAATAACACCATGTGCGTCCTTTGCAAAGGAAAACATCATGCGGTTTCCCCAAACTGTGCTGCTGGGAAAGATGCAATTCAGAAAATTCTGGAGGCAAAGAAGCAGGCAACCTCTACGAAACCCACTACTCAAGCACCTCCAACATTGTCTCAGACTTCATTTCCTAACCTCCCTGGATCTGGTGGAACTCCTTCAGCCACCTCTACCAGAGATAATGTTTGGACTTCTGCCCCTCCTGCAGCACCCCAGTCTACCCCTTATGTGTCTCAAGTTCAAGGGTCAGTACCATTCCCTAAATCTCCTGGATCCTATATGGAAGAGAGAGGTACACTTTTGTTTATGCTGGCCAAGGAGATTGCTGGAAACAATGTTAAACTCTGTTCCTCCATATTCAATGACTTTTTAGTGGCCAATGGGATTAATCCCATAATTATCCCAAATAATATACAGTTGATTATGAACCAATCTCCTCAAGATAGGACGTATGTGCCCTCCACTATTCCCACACATGAGCAACCTTCTTCCTTCACTCTCAACTCTACTGTAATGACAGATCCAGTACCAACTCAGCCTGATTCATTAATACCTAACTATGTAACTGCACCAGACAATGTTGCTCAAACTACCGCTACTGAAGCTGACCCTGGAATACAAGTACCTCCACATATTACTTCAATTGATCTGTTGAACTCTCCCTTGGAGCAATCTATGTCTCCTCCCCATGAAGGATCTTTGAGGTCAGTACATGGATTTAACACACCCCATGACTCAGATGACTCTGATGCTTCTTTAGATTTCTTTATTTCCAGTGAGGAAAGGGTCATGGTCAATACGCAATTAACCACTCAAAGCTACGCTTCTTCCCATGATGACTCGAGTAGGGAGAGTGTGTACTCGGAAGGACCTAGCACTCGCAATTCCGAAACCGTTCGTAAGCTCCCAAGACGTCCGCGAAAAACAAGAAATAATGGGAATAAAAATCGTACAAGTTAATATAAAACATTTCTTTAACAACCGTTTCCTCCTTGAGGTTGAATTGTGTAATCACAACCCTGATATAATCCTCCTAAATGAGACAGCGATAAGGGAAGACCAACATATTAAGTTATGTGGGTAATAGTTGCAACTGCCTATTTTCCTCCTCGGCAGTCATATATAGATTTTATCCCCCTGCATGGGTTACTCAGTAGAAATGTTCCCACTCTCCTAGCTGGTGATTTTAACGCCCATCATCCTGCACTTTTCAACTGTGGAGTCGGACATCAGCTGGGTGACTTGAAGGGTCAACAACTATTTATTATTATGTCAGCGCGACACCTCTCTTTCGAGGACCTTTTTTTAAATAATTTGTAGGCCATCATCCAGGGACTCCTGACATAGTCTTGACCAATAGGGATTGCGACCTCTACCACTGCCGTGTCTCCCCTGGGGGCAACGTAGGCTCCGACAACATCCCAGTTATCATTACTCTGCAGGCGTCACCGTTTAGGATTCCAACTCCTCTGAAACTTAACTTAAACTCTTTGGGATTTGACCCGTTTAGGGAATACCTGGGCCATGATGATACCATCTCGCTTGATGGCCAGCCTTCCACTGCAATTGATGAAACATTGCACTCTTTGCATGATCATATAATAGAGGCAACTCATGCGACTTGTCAAAAAACTACATCAAAACTATACCAACAATATAAACCTACTTCTGAAATACGTGACTGTATGAAGAATTACCAGACTGAATGTTACAGACATCTACTCACCAGTCAACCCACACGGGCTGTACTGCAGAGGTTGAGGAGAGAACTAATTACTCTGATCTCACAGCATAAGAGACAGTTATAGAAATATCTTTTTCAACAAGCAAACCAGTATAAACGTCAACCTGCAAAGTTTTGGAGCAAGATTCGTCAGCTTTTAGGGACTAAACATAAGGCTGCTAACTATCTTGCATACATTTTTACTGATGAAGATGAAGAAATTGACATAAAATTAGATGACCCACAATACCAAGTTAATTTAATGGTAGGCGAAAATTCTCGCACACAATGCGAGTAGAAAATTCAATAACACCCACTATGAATGGGTCAATGCCTGGAGAGATGACAACCTAGATGATCTACAACGTTACCGTTAATTGATATATCTTCTCTTGAAGAGGACCATCCTCTTACTAGACCAGTCTCCCTCAGAGAAATGTGTCAAGTTATAGGTAAAATGCAGAACAAAGAACCTGGTATATCAGGCATTACTGTCAAACAAGTAAATTATGTATTTATCTAGGAATTACAAAGAATCTCTGGTCAACATATTTAATGCCATTTTTGCCTCTGGACATTTTTCAATTGCTCTTTAAACAGTGAAGATGATTTTTATTGCTAAACGAAATAAAGATGTCCATAAACCTGATAATTATAGACCTATCTCGCTACTCGAGGTCATGGGTAAAGTCCTGGAGAAAATTATTGCTAATAAGACTAAATTATTACATGGAATATAATCACCTTTTTACTGAGAAACAGTTTGGTTTCCGCATTCACAGAAGGACCCAACATGTGCACTCACAGAGGGACCCAACATGTGCATTCACAGAAGGACCAAACATGTGCACTCACAGAGGGACCCAACATGTGCATTCACAGAGGGACCCAACATGCCATAAATATAGTTTATGTGGAAACTTATTTCTTTGCTAAAAGTTCCACAGGGTAAATAAACCGTATGGAGCCTTAAACATACCACGGATAGGTCCTCGGAGTTTATGAACCCACACACCCACCCAAACACACTCACAGTTGGCGAAGGTGGTAAGATTGTACATATTAATTGATAGATTTACTCTCCTAGGAAGGTCTAGGTAAGTTTGTACATATTACAAATAAAGAAGCATTTGTAATAACGACTGTTTGGGATACTGAGTAAACTATCAGATTTTTCAATATTTATTATATTATTAATATAAAAACATACTCTGAATAAAAACATAATCTTATAATTTGTGTAAAAACATATATCTCTTTATACACATTTATAACAATTTAAAACGTAGTAAAAAAAAATCACAAGTAAAACAATCATAAAAATTCAGTGCAGTGTCAGATGTCGCTGCCATCAACGTGTCACACAGGACACCACCACACCTCTAGTCATGACACGCATTCTCTTCCGTGTCATCAGACACCCTTGTTTCTGTGTTACACAACACGCCTTCTCTCCGTGTCACACGACACTCTGTGCCACATGGCACGCCCCCTGTGTCATGACTCCGTCTCTAAAAACCTTAACACCGCGTCATCCGACACCAAATCACACGACCATTCCACTTGTGTCGTGCCACCAGTTGTCACTACATCAATGAACACACACTGCCTGAAATCACTCAGAGTAAACACCAGTGACACTACAACTCAGTGACACTTTCAGGTACAGTCTCACAACTCCGGGTACACAGTCTCAGGTACAGTCTGGTGAATAAGCCAGTAGTTGGAGTCTAAGGCCGTCACCAGCATGAAGAGTCACTCTCAAGGTCTATCTGTCGAACACTCCAGTGGAGTATCTGGGAGAGTTTACACTCTCCAGTTGGAGTTCTGGGAGAGTTTACACTCTCCAGTTGGAGTTCTGGGAGAGTTTACACTCTCCAGTTGGAGTTCTGGGAGAGTCTAGGACACTCTCCAGTTGGAGAGTCTGGTGTACACTCTCCAAGGTGCAAGGAAGAGTCTGGTGTACACTCTCCAAGGTGCAAGGAAGAGTCTGGTGTACACTCTCCAAGGTGCAAGGAAGAGTCTGGTGTACACTCTCCAAGGTGCAAGGAAGAGTCTGGTGTACACTCTCCAAGGTGCAAGGAAGAGTCTGGTGTACACTCTCCAAGGTGCAAGGAAGAGTCTGGTGTACACTCTCCAAGGTGCAAGGAAGAGTCTGGTGTACACTCTCCAAGGTGCAAGGAAGAGTCTGGTGTACACTCTCCAAGGTGCAAGGAAGAGTCTGGTGTACACTCTCCAAGGTGCAAGGAAGAGTCTGGTGTACACTCTCCAAGGAAGAGTCTGGTGTACACTCTCCAAGGAAGAGTCTGGTGTACACTCTCCAAGGAAGAGTCTGGTGTACACTCTCCAAGGAAGAGTCTGGTGTACACTCTCCAAGGAAGAGTCTGGTGTACACTCTCCAAGGAAGAGTCTGGTGTACACTCTCCAAGGAAGAGTCTGGTGTACACTCTCCAAGGAAGAGTCTGGTGTACACTCTCCAAGGAAGAGTCTGGTGTACACTCTCCAAGGAAGTGTCTGAGTGTACACTCTCAAGGAAGAGTCTGGTGTACACTCTCCAAGTGCAGGAAGAGTCTGGTGTACACTCTCCAAGGAGTCTGGTGTCACTCTCCAAGGAAGAGTCTGGTGTACACTCTCCAAGGTGCAAGGAAGAGTCTGGTGTACACTCTCAAGGTGCAAGGAAGAGTCTGGTGTACACTCTCCAAGGTGCAAGGAAGAGTCTGGTGTACACTCTCCAAGGTGCAAGGAAGAGTCTGGTGTACACTCTCCAAGGTGCAAGGAAGAGTCTGGTGTACACTCTCCAAGGTGCAAGGAAGAGTCTGGTGTACACTCTCCAAGGTGCAAGGAAGAGTCTGGTGTACACTCTCCAAGGTGCAAGGAAGAGTCTGGTGTACACTCTCCAAGGTGCAAGGAAGAGTCTGGTGTACACTCTCCAAGGTGCAAGGAAGAGTCTGGTGTACACTCTCCAAGGTGCAAGGAAGAGTCTGGTGTACACTCTCCAAGGTGCAAGGAAGAGTCTGGTGTACACTCTCAAGGTGCAAGGAAGAGTCTGGTGTACACTCTCCAAGGTGCAAGGAAGAGTCTGGTGTACACTCTCCAAGGTGCAAGGAAGAGTCTGGTGTACACTCTCCAAGGTGCAAGGAAGAGTCTGGTGTACACTCTCCAAGGTGCAAGGAAGAGTCTGGTGTACACTCTCCAAGGTGCAAGGAAGAGTCTGGTGTACACTCTCCAAGGTGCAAGGAAGAGTCTGGTGTACACTCTCCAAGGTGCAAGGAAGAGTCTGGTGTACACTCTCCAAGGTGCAAGGAATAGTCTGGTGTACACTCTCCAAGGTGCAAGGAAGAGTCTGGTGTACACTCTCCAAGGTGCAAGGAAGAGTCTGGTGTACACTCTCCAAGGTGCAAGGAGAGTCTGGTGTACACTCTCCAAGGTGCAAGGAAGAGTCTGGTGTACACTCTCCAAGGTGCAAGGAGAGTCTGGTGTACACTCTCCAAGGTGCAAGGAAGAGTCTGGTGTACACTCTCCAAGGTGCAAGGAAGAGTCTGGTGTACACTCTCCAAGGTGCAAGGAAGAGTCTGGTGTACACTCTCCAAGGTGCAAGGAAGAGTCTGGTGTACACTCTCCAAGGTGCAAGGAAGAGTCTGGTGTACACTCTCCAAGGTGCAAGGAAGAGTCTGGTGTACACTCTCCAAGGTGCAAGGAAGAGTCTGGTGTACACTCTCCAAGGTGCAAGGAAGAGTCTGGTGTACACTCTCCAAGGTGCAAGGAAGAGTCTGGTGTACACTCTCCAAGGTGCAAGGAAGAGTCTGGTGTACACTCTCCAAGGTGCAAGGAAGAGTCTGGTGTACACTCTCCAAGGTGCAAGGAAGAGTCTGGTGTACACTCTCCAAGGTGCAAGGAAGAGTCTGGTGTACACTCTCCAAGGTGCAAGGAAGAGTCTGGTGTACACTCTCCAAGGTGCAAGGAAGAGTCTGGTGTACACTCTCCAAGGTGCAAGGAAGAGTCTGGTGTACACACTCCAAGGTGCAAGGAAGAGTCTGGTGTACACTCTCCAAGGTGCAAGGAAGAGTCTGTACACTCTCCAAGGTGCAAGGAAGAGAGTCCGGTGAGCACTCTCCAATGGTGTAGGGAGAGTCGGAAGGACACTCTACAATAGTGTATGTGGAGAGTCCGGTTAACGCTCTCCAGTGTGATAGTATAGTTGACACCCTCTAGGAGAGTCAGGTGGACACTCTCTACTAGAGTCTGGTGGACACTGTCAGTCAAGCCGGCTCGGAAGTCAAACATCAAGTCTGATGACGTAACCCCTTGACTGCCGGCCGGTAAGGTAACTACCTAACAACCGTTGTTAGGTAGGGGGCCGTAACAGTACAGTTAGTGACTAATATTAGGATTATTGAGGCGACATTATATATTAATAAGGTAGCCCTAGGACCTTAACATAGGTAGATTTAGGCAGCAATAGGCGATCATTAGATTATAAGCCAATGAGAAATGGCAATCCCATGCTAAGATCAAGCAGTGTGGGACTCACAACGCATGACCTGCGTTCTTCGCAGACCAGACACCGTTCTGTCAACAACTGCCGTGAACAGCTGTGCGGCAACCCACGTGTCTACCAACATCAGACCTGTCGATCTCGGAGAAGATATCTCAAAGTACTGTGGATATCTTTCTCCATCCAGACCCATTACAGTAAGACGATAACTTCCTTTCTCTCAGTATATGACCAGTTTCTGGGGGAAACGTTAGTAAGTTTATGTGTGGGTCTCGAGCAGACGGACGCTATTACATTGGTATGTACCAGCATCATCTGTTAATTACAAGTCTGGAAGCTAGTGTCCCATACTGCTTAGATACTGCTTAGAGGATAACTCCCTTGGAGTTTGTGAATTCTGAGTTTCAGGCAGAACACTAATACAACTTGAATTCTTGCAGAACATAGCACTGTCTGCATGCCATCGATTTCAAGGGGACTAAGGCTTAGGGAGTCAGGAAGACTAGGAGACTTTTCTTCTCTATCAGGTAAGTCCATCCCTTTTTTTTTAGTCGTGCATGTAGGTGGGGAATTCTTTCAGCTGCAGTCACTAGATATCTGTCCCATAAGCCACTTGTAGGTCTGAGAGGAGCGTCTCAAAGTGCCGGTGTCAACAGTGCTTGCCAGGTAGCAGCTTACAAGGAGGCAGTCCTAAGACAAATTTCTACAGTTTATGATGCTGTTGCCAGCTTGCGGAAACATCCTTATGCCACCAGAGATGTTCATAAAGCCTTTGTCAGCTTATGGCATGATGGACTCTTTTAAACTGATTGACCTTCCTGACCACAACTGGACCTTTCTTCGCTTGATATACAACTTCCTCTCCAATAGAAAAATCATCCCTTTCTTTAGTGGTAAGACAGCTGAATCGTTTACACCGACAGCTGGTGTACCTCAGGGCTCGTGTCTTAGCCTGATATTATTCAATATATATGTCAATGATTTACCTCAACCTAAGTATAATGATACAATCATTACCCAATTTGCTGATGATGTAATTCATGGATTTATTGAATAATGCTGTTATAATTGGTGACAGTACGTGCGAAGCTTTTTTGTACATAAAGGGTGGTAAACTGTTTATGTCTCCTGCTTTGTTTTTAAGAGTGTTGATTATGAGCGAGACGTCCGTGCAACTTGTTATCACTGACCAGTCACAATTGTGTAGCATATTTACCAGTGTTTCTTTACTGTAGTTTCTAGTTGACCTAATTTTTATTGTCCTGTGTAGGCCTATCCATTCCCTAGTGATTTTCCTGGTACAGTAAATGATGAAATGATCACTAAGGCCTGTGGTAATGACCCCTGACTGACTAATGTTCTCAGAGGAGTTACAAAGTTTGTGGTCAATTAGGGTGGCTGAGAACTGTGTGATCCAAGTTGGTGTATTAATTAGTTGATTGTAACTATTTAAATCCAGAATGTGCTTATGCCTTTTACATAGCCCGTTATTTTGCTGTTGAAAACAGATATTGAAGTCTCCTAGTATTACTGTCTCGTCATTGTTATCAAGTCCGGACAAGACTCTCGAAAAGTCCTCTAAGAACTTGTCATGGGTGGGAGGGCGATAACTAGTTCCTACTAAGATGGGTTTGGTCTTGGGAAGCAACACTTCAAACCATAGAATCTCCAGTTTATTGTCATCTAGATCAGGTCTTGGATTATAGGCTAAGTCGTTCCTTATGTAGGCACATACTCCACCACCTTTTCTATTCCTATCTAAGCGTTTTATATTGTAACCATCTATTTTGACCTCTTCGTCAGTCATCATATCATCCAACCAGGATTCCGAGATGGATATAACTGCAACTCTAGAACCTCTTCGCTCTCGGGCCGGGAGGTTGTCTTGCGCAGTTGTTCCTGAGTTTGCACTTGGCGCATCCAACGACCAGTGGCCTCTGGTGGGAACTTGTGGAGTGACACAGTTTTCTTCAAGCAGCAAAATGGTGGAGTCGTATCGTCGGCGTATTAACACTGTCTGTGTTGAATTGGTAAAAGGAGCCATTTATCCTACCAATGCCGGAGTTTTGCTGCCAGCTATCATCAGAGACGTTTATGGAGTTGAACATGGAGACATTTATGGCATTGCATTAAATGGGAGTGCAAGGATATTCATCAAGCTTAACACGGCGGCTGTATACGACAGACTTGTGGAAAAGTATGAAGAAGTTTGCCTTCCTGTAACTGCTGCAGTGGAGGTAAAGCTCAAGGATGTCTCCAGACGTTACATATGGATCAAGATTAAGAATTTGCCATTCGAAGCGACGGAGCAGGATGTGAGAGCTGCATTTTCGGTGTATGGTGTGATACATTATGCAGCTATGGGAAGGTGGACAGATGGTTTTTATGCAGGAGTCCCAGAAGGGTCTTTCAACTTGAAGATGACTTTACGGAAGCCTATTCCATCCTATGTGGTGTTGGAAGAGTTTAGGTCACAAGTTTATGTAACTTATGCTGGGCAAAGGCGTACTTGTAGACTTTGTGACTCTTATGAACATATTGCTGCTGAGTGTGAGAGGCGACAGGGACGACGACCATTCGGGAGACACCCTGGGATGGACCAGGGTGTGCCTGAGGAAGTGAGGAGTGACAGTGATGTTGTGGCATCAGTGGGAAAGTGGAATGACATAGTACAGGGAACAGTGGACGTGTGTGCGACCCTGCCGGTACAGTCGCAGGAGTGGAAGTGTGTGAGACGTCTTGTGCAAGAGGAATTGACATTGGATGTGGGTTTGGAGGCAGTTTTGCCTGAGGTTTTGCAGGGACTGTTGGACAGTACAGAAGGGAGGTGCTTGAGGGTGCTGTGAGCCCTGGTGGTGGGTTATTGGGTGAAGTAGGTACAATGGGGAAGATGGTTTGGAGGCTTTACACTTGAATGTGCAAGAGGTGCAAGTGTCAGTGCATCAGGAGGATGAGAGGTTGGATATGGAGGTTAGTAGTGATTCTCGTAAGAGGTCGATGAGGAGTGAGGATGATGACGTCCTGACTCCTGGTCAAGGACCGGTAAAAGGTATTGGTTGAGGTGCCTCGTCAGACTTCCAAGATTGTAGATGGTGTGAGTGAGACGAGGGTAAGAGGTCCCTGGTTAAAGGTCTTGGGACTGGAAAACAGGCATCGATCAGGGATGGAAGATCTAGGAAAGCCACGTCTAGCATTTTCAGGTGCCTCACGTTAAATGTTAATGGGCTGAAGGATGAAGTGAGAAGATCGTGGGTAGTGGGGACTCTAAGACGTTTGGCGATTGATGTGGCGTTTTGCAGGAACATAACTATAAGTATGGAAGAGATCTTTTGCTGCCTGGGTATAGAGTGTATGCGGGGTGTTCGGGTAAGTTCAAGGGTGGTGCAGCGGTAGTAGTGAACGAAAATAGCCCCTTTCAGCTTTTGGCATGGGAGGAGGGAGGGAGGGAGGGTGGTGAAGGTCGATGGGGACTGGGGAGGTGTGAGGGTGACGTTTGTGGGGGTATATTTGCCAGCTGGGAGCAGTAGAAGGATCAAGGAGGATTTTGTTAGGGATCAGTTGGGTTTTTCTTGGGAGGTATGGCAGAGGTAGGGGTGATAGGGGTGATTGGAACAGTATTATTAGGAAGAAGGATGTGGAGCCGAGAGGGCGGGTTGTGAATTGGGCGTGTTGAGGACGTTTTGGGGAGTGCTGGGGTTGTAGATGTGGTGGGAGGTGGCTGGAAGGTGGACCACACATTTATTAGAAGAGGCTACGCTGCTCGCCTTGATAGAATTTACGTGTCTCGGGCTGTGGATGTAGGGGAGGTGAGGTGTGTAGACGTGGGGTTTCTGACCACAGAGGGTTGTGGTGGAACTGGCATGGGAGGATGGTAAGGTGGTATTCGGGGCATTGGAAATTAAACGTGCGGCTTTTGGATGGAGAGGAGGGTAGGGCATGCTTTGAGAAGTGGTGGGAGTGTATGTGGGTGCAAGGGAAAGTGGTGGAAGATGTGGTGGGATGGTGGGAGGAGGTGGCTAAGCCAGCTATCAGAAAATTCTATAGGGTAAGGGGCCGGGAGGAAGCGCAGTGGAGGTATGGTCTGGAGAAGTATTTGGAGGGACAGCTGGGGCTTTGTTGTGAGGGTAGGTCTGGTCGCCATATGGTCGAGATGGAGGAACTTAAGGATAGGCTGCGTGTACTGCAAAATGAACGTTTTGATGCAATTCGATTACGCGGTGGGCTTGAGGAGGCTCTATGGGGTGATAGGCCGTCGGCATGTGTGTTGCGAAATTGTAGGAAACGGAGGGAGGGAATGATGGTATCGAGGATGGTGGTGGAGAATGACGTAGGGGTATGCGTTGGGGCAGGTAATGAGGTCGACTGAGGCTATAAGTTTATATTTAACATCGTGGTTTCAGAGATACTTGAGGGCGGGGAATGGGGGGGACAGGAGGGTGATGTTGTGGTAGAGGAATTGTGCAGAAATTGGGAGATGAGGATAGGGAGGAAATGGGGGGTGATTAGTGAGGATGAGGTTTGGGGAGCTGTAAGTGGTTTGAGTAAACGAAAGGCGCCAGGGATGGATGGGATCCCTAATGACTTTTATGTAACTCATTGGGGTATCCTAAAGGAGTGTTTGGTTAGGGTTCTTAATGGTATGAAGGAGAATGGGAGGATGGGGTTGACACAGCGTACTGGGGTGGTGGTTTTGGTGGGCAAGGGAGGGAGAGAGATAGAATCAAGAATTATAGAGGATTATCGTTAATGTGCGCTGATTATAAGATATTTGCAAAAGTGTTGGGGAATAGGATTAAGAGGGTGGTTGGAGGAGTGGTAGAGGAAGGGCAGTATGGTATACCTGGCAGGTGTATGGCAAGGGGCATGAAAGGATTAGGAAATTTATTGAGGACATGGAAGAGGGGGTCCTTGCATTGCATTGGGAGGCAGCATATGATAGTGTGGATAGGGAAATGCTGTGGAGGATTATGAGGAGGCAGGGTTTTGGGGAAGAAATTGTAGGATGGGCTGAGACATTATATAGGGAAGCAAGAGTGAGAGTTCAAGTTAATGGGATGGTGGGTGGAGAAGTGTGTATGGGTAAGGGGTTGCGACAGGGTTGTCCCCTGTCGCAAATGCTTTTTGCATGTCTGCAGGACCCTTTGTATAGATTAGTTAAGACAGAAGTGGGAGGGGGGTGTGGGAATTTAAGTGGTGATGGGGGTATTATTGGTTACGTGGATGATACTACGGTGCTGGTGAGGAGGAGAGGAGTTTGGAGGCTGTAGGGACGATCGTGGGGATTTTGGGAGAGCGACAGGTATGAGGATTAATAGGGCTAAGTCTCGCCTATTGGAAGTAGGGACGTGGGTGGGTGGAGGGTTGGGGTTGAGGTGTGGGTGGTCAGTTGCTGATAGATTAAAGATATGTGGTATCATTTTTATGAATGATTTGGGTGAAGCGAGATGTGTTACTGTGGGAAGTGTAATGACTAGGGCAATACAACGGATGAATGGGTGGAGGCCGGGGGGGTTAACTATGTTGCAGCGTGTAATTGTGGTGAATGTTTTGGTTTATAGTAAGATATGGCATGTGGCGGATTTACCCAATTCTGAAAGGCGATGTTGCGGAGTTGATCGAAGGGTCTTCAGGTATGTATGGGGTATGGTAGGCATTGGTTGCGAAAGGAAGTTGTAATGAAGAGGGTGGGTTTGGGGGTATGGGGTTAATTAATTTGGAGGTGCGTGTCATGAGTGTGTATGTGAAGTCCTGCTTTCTGGAGAGGAGGGGTACAGGGAAACAAGTGGGTGGGGTAATGGGGGTATTGAAGAAATGGTGGAGGGGAAGGAGTTGGACCAGTGTGGGAATATGTTGCGCAGGCTTTTGAGTGTGAGGAATCCGGCGAATGTTACGGCTAGTGTATTAGGGAGAGTCGGGGAGGAAGGGAGGTTTATGAGGGAAGCGGTGTTTCCAGTGTATAATTGGAAAGGGATATGGAGTGGGTTGCGGGTATGTGGTTGAAGGCGAGGTCAAGGGAGGTCATGTTTAGGTTTTTGCATGGGGTACTTGCTTCCAGGGCAGTTTTGTTCAAAATGGGGTTAGCAGGGATGCCCGGTGTGTTAGGTGTGGAGGAGAGGACACAACGTATCATGGTTATATTTTTGTGATCAACTAGAGGACGTCCGGTATTGGGTGGGGGAGTAGTAAGAGAAATGGGGGAGGGGAATTCATGCATTGAGGTTTATGTGTTTAGATATAGGGGGTGGAGGGATGTGTTAGGAGGGGCTCATGTATTTGGCAGTGGATTTTGTGACTGTATCTTGGGCTTTGAGGGAACAACCTGGGAGTGTTCGGATAAGGGCTATTGCTGCAGTTATGTATAGAACGAAATGTAGGAACAGGTTATTATATGGGGAGGGTGGGCTAGGTTTTTACTACTGGGTATAGGGAACTTACGGTGGGGGTTATTAGGGGTGGGGAGTGTGCTACGATGAAAGGTGCTATTTACGTAGGATGGGGTGAGGTTGAGAGAGTGTTTGTCTTGGTTGCATTTAGGCATGAATGTAGAGTGGGAAAGTGTATGTTGTGTTGTGGGGGGTGGGGGCTATGACGGTGGACGACTCATTTTGGGACTATGTAACCTGACTTTGGACTGGCAGTGGGAAGGGATGCATGGAGTTGTGTGTCACATTTTGTGTGAACTCTGGGAGACTGAGGACGGGGGTTCATTGAGAGGTGGGTTTCCCTGTTAGTAGCCTTTTGGTTTTTAAAATTAAAAAAAAAAAAAAAAAGATTGGGGTGTAGGTCATTACTCTTGGTGACATAAAAAAAAAAAAAAAAAACTGTACTGGTTTTTCATAATGTTACACTTTTAAGTGTCTGTTTCGATGCTTAGGGCCCTTTGCACAGGGTTTATATGCCTTATATAAGTCTTTCCCAGTTTAGGTAATGGTGGTTTTGTCAGGGATAAAAATTGGTGGGCTATGTTCTAAAACATTGTGTTATGTGATGTGGGTTCCCTTTTCTGAGTCCAGGTCCTTTCCATGAGGAAAAAGGATCAATTCTTGTCAGTATTTTATAACCTTTGGGGTTATGCAACTTCTGAGGGGGGTCTGTGTAGTAGGTATAATTTGTATAGTAGAGTTTTAAGCATTGTTCTCCTTTGTTGGCTTTGTTATGCTTAGGTTTGTTACCGCTTTTGGCGGTCTTATTTTTATTGCGAGTGTATAATGTACGGTATAAATTAAATATAATTGTGTATAAATGCGGTACTGTATATACAAATATTCGTCATTATTATGGGTATAGGTATAATGCTATATGTGAAACATTCTTTGTCATTATTGTTATGTTGTTGCTGTCAAATTGAGAGAGTCATCTATGTGTACTGGGATTTTGTGATTATATATTGTCAACAAGTTGTTCAGGTGGGGTGGGTCAGTTGTCTGGGTGATATGTTTTTAAATATGTTTTAATGTATTTTAAGTATGGATTACATGGAGATTGTCATGTATGTAAACGTAGGAGTTCAATGTTTCTTTTGAAAAACTTTTGTTTGGAGTAAAAAGTTTTGACAATGCGTGATTGTAATTTTCAAGTTTCCACATTTGTATGATGTTTATGTCTTTGTTATGTGTTTTTGTATAAATTGGTTTTTTTAATAAAATAAAAAAAAAAAAAAAAAAAAAAAAAAAAAAGCTCTAGTTCTGTTAGCTAGAATCCTAATCTCTGCCAATTTTGGAAGAAGTGATCTTGCGTTGACATGAATAAAGTGAAGGGTTGTTTTCATAAAAAAATCATAATCATCAATATATGGTAAGGGGTCATTAACATTAAAAATAGGTAAATCAATATCATCATTGCTAAAGGTTAACTGTGCCAAAGTGCATTTGTTACAAACAAAATGAAATCTGGCACCATTACCATAAACGAATACACATCCATTATGCTCCCACCCCTTACACATTTTACATACGGTGAGCTTACTGTTCTTCTTTCGTACTTTAGTACAGTGTATACATAGGTCTGGTGGTGTCTGAGATATTAAGAGTGGTTCTATTGTCTCACATTGACCTATCTGCGTATTACATATATAGTTAAAGTTATCAATACTTGATACTAGACCATCATTACCACCGTGACTTATCTGTCTGTTTTGCACCTGTAGCATAGATTGACGTCCTGGATTAGTATGGATATCACCACTTAATAGCGCCACTATACAAGCTGTGTGCCACTGTTTTTGTTTGGATATGTGGGGTGCCATACCTTGCGGAGATAGTGGCACTTACGTTTCTGGTAGGATGGCCAATGTTCAGAGAAATTGCAGTATAATGATAAATATTATTATGGCAGCCTGAACCCCTCTTACGCCAGCCATGGTCACTCTTCACTCTTTATCACTTCACAACACCTAGCAATGCCTAATAGCTACTCTAGAAATCACCACTGTTTACTAGTAAATTTTCTGTTATCACATACCCCATTACCCCTTACTTCAGAAACCCCCTTCACTCCTCACTTCACAAACTTCTATCTCATTTCCATCCTGGCAGGTAAAGAGAAGTTTTACTCAGCAGCGATGTCTGTCCAAAGCCCCATCAATCCCATATAGCGGGGCTCCTCGTGTTGGTGCTATTCCTCGTGGAGTTGATGGGTCAGCCATTTTTAAAAGCAGTGAGGGAAAAAAAGGCCACTGCCCCTACAGATTCCTTGGAGTTTTGTCGTTAGATTTGGCATTTTCTCCTATGTTTCTCTCCTAATGTACACTGGTCATTTAATATGGAAGTCAGCTATTGAAAAAATATCCTTGGCTGTTTAACTATTCACTTCCTTCTCACATTTAGCACTGAGGGAAAGAACCGCCATTATAACCTGACAGTTTCCTTGGAGTTTGTTTTGTAGATTTATCGGTTTCTCCTGTGTTTCCCTCCCATTAACACTGGTGCAGTTGATATGATGGTCAGCTACTGTCAGTATAATTAGAATGTCGCTATGGTAGTTGTACATCTGGCAGTAGCTGGTGATTGAATGGCAGTAAGCCATGTTTAAATGATCACTTTGTTCCCTCACTTGGCACTGAGGAAAAAAACCGACATTACTCTACATTACAGACCTCTCAGTTTCCTTGTAGTTTGTTGATTAGGTTTCCCTTATGTTGATTCACATTGAACACTGTGCAGCTGACATAGGCTCCCTGTCTTGGGAGTGTCTGAGACCTGTCTCCCATGGAAGGAGGTACAAGTATTCCCTCATCTTCTGGGACCAACTGTCCCAATGCCTAGGCACGTTCCCTGCCCTCACGGGGCTCGTAGGGAGAAGCTAGGCCCCATGCCTGCGAGTTTCCATGACCCAGGGAGACCATGGGAATTGCCGTCTTGGGAGCCGCAGATAGTAGCAGGCTCCAGCTCTGGCACCTACCCCGCCCTAGAAGGGCAGGGCATCAGTAGACTGGTGTGGGTCGCATCCTGGAGGAGGAGGAGGTGTTGATTCACCGGGAATTCTCCCGGCCCGGGTCTTTACCAGATGGCGACCCGGCTCCGGCTCCCTGGCGTGGGAGTAGCAGAGACCTAAGTCTCCCATGGGAGGGGGTACCCCTCAGCGGTGGGACCAACTGGTCCCAGGCCTAGCCATATTCGCCCACAAGCACGTAGGTAGATAGTTGCTAGGCCCCTCTGGTCTGCCACCTTCCCCGCCCCAAGGAGGCTGACGGGAAGGGCAGGCTTGCGAGCCGCAGATGGTAGCAAGCTCCAGCCTTGGCACCTACCCTGCCCTAGAAGGGCTGGGCATGGTGAGCGACCCGCATCCTGGGACACTAACCTAATTTTCCCAAAATGCTCAACATAACAAGGGGCTTTCTGTATAGTAGTATGTCACTGATGTCAGCTAGGCATGTATACCATGTACATGAACTTGCAGCAAATAAAGATATTATTATTATCGTATATACGTATTCACACATGCTAAATTTAGGAAAATTATAAATAATTTTGCACACGACCCCAGCAACCACAAACAGTAGAGTTCTACATAAAATACAAACTTTTGAACAGAAGGGTCGATCACCATGCCCAGCCTTCTATGGCAGGGTAGGTGCCAAAGCTGGAGCCTGCTACCATCTGCGGCTCACAAGCCTGCCCTTCCCGTTAGGGAAGGTGGCAGACCAGAGAGGCCTAACATCTATCTACCTCCATGCCTCGTGCTGGTGGGGAATGTGGCTAGGCCTGGGGCCAGATGGTCCTGCCGATGAGGGGTACCCCCTCCCGTGGGAGACATAGGTCTCTGATACTCCCACGCCAGGGAGCCAGAGCCGGGTCGCCATCTGGTTAAGACCCGGGCCGAGAGAATTCCCGGTGAATCAACACCTCCTTGAACAGAAGTGTTTTAAGTAGTAATTTATTTATAATACTCAAAGTCAAAAATAATATACCGTGTCCAGATTTAAGAAACATGTAGGGCTGATAATTAGTTTGTTGAAATAATATTACGTAATTAAGAATTTTCTTCTGTGTTCATATGTATCAAATGATACCTGGAGTTTACCTGGAGAGAATTCCAGGGGTCAACGCCCCTGCGGCCCGGTCTGTGACCAGGCCTCATGTTGGACCAGAGCCTGATCAACCAGGCTGTTACTACTGGCCGCACACAGTCCAACGTACGAACCACAGCCTGGCTGGTCAGGCACCGACTTTAGGTGCCTGTCCAGTGCCTGCTTGAAGACATCCAGGGGCTTGTTGGTAATCCCCCTGATGTATACTGGGAAGCAGTTGAACAATCTTGGGCCCCTGTCCTAGGCACATGTCGATTAGACACTAGGCCTGTTGTATGTATGTGTGTAAGGAAACACTTCGAAATGCTTCCGCCCCGCCGGGAATTGTACCCGGGCCCTCCGTGCATCAAGCGAGAGCTTTAGCCACCAAGCCACTGGGGCGTGATGGGGTGTGGGGAATTGTGAGATTACTGGTCTGGGCTTCACCGCCACTGACAAACAAATAATCTTAATGGGAAGTTGACCGTCTAATATAATTTTACCGCGGTTATCCCCGTTAGGAGTGTGAGAAAACTTGACCCACTTCTGGTCACGTCCAAGGGGCCCCTTCGATATTCTCACTCTAAACCCACATCAAACAAACAAACAAACAAACAAATTTTATTTCATTGCAGGTTACATGGGTATCGGAAGTTACAATGTAAATTGAGTGCAAGGAGAGCCACTGACATGCCATGGCATTAGGGGCAGCTTATTCTAGTCCTTAAAAACTATGTACTTAATATTAGAGAAATTTATTGAGTTTATTCTAGTTAAAAATTATTTTCAAAATTACAATATGATGAAATTTTACTGTTTAAATTATTATATAATGATATTAGATATTAGATTGTTACAGGTGTTAAGATTCTTGAATGATAATATGAAATTGAGATTATCTTAAGGAAAATAACATTGAGCATTTTTGACATTAACTTATAATATGAGTAGGGGGTAACATAATAGTAACATATTATTAAAAATTGAGATTATCGTATAGGAAAGTAATAATGAGCATTTTTCAAAGTAGTTTATAGTATGATCATTTTGTTTTGGGTGAGTAGGTGGTTTTTGAGTTGAGTCTTAAATTGATTTTCAGACAAGATTATCTTAATATTTACTAGTAATGAATTCCAGATTCTGGGGCCCTTTATGTGCATAGAATTTTTACATAGGTTGATATGAACACGGGGTATATCAAAAAGTGATCTGTGTCTTGTGTTGTGGTCATGGGTCCTATTAAAGTTGGTGAGGAGAATTTTGAGCAGAGGGTTTATATTAGAGTGTAAATTTTTATATATGTAGTAGGCACAAGAGTAAGTATGAATGTTCTTTACGGTGAGTAGTTTGAGACTTTTGAATATTGGTGGAGTATGCTGTCTAGAGTGGGAATTTGTTATCATTCTGACTGCGGCCTTTGACCTGCTTAATTGGAATGGGTAACACCAATAGTTACGGTAATGTTAATTTTAGTGGACTGTATATGGATATGAGAGACTGATTAGAAAGAGAGAGTAGAGAGTACACACATACGAAATTCAACCATCACTCACCCAGTATCATTGATGGTCCCTGGAGATCATTATCATAGCCACAAGTCGATCACTATGCCCAGCCCTTCTAGGGCAGGGTAGGTGCCAAGGCTGGAGCTTGCTACCATCTGCGGCTCGCAAGCCTGCCCTTCCTGTCAGCCTCCTTGGGGCGGGGAAGGTGGCAGACCAGAGAGGCCTAGCATCTATCTACCACCTGCCTCGTGCTGGTGGGGAATGTGGCTAGGCCTGGGACCAGTTGGTCCCGCCGCTGAGGGGTACCCCCTACCATGGGAGACATAGGTCTCTGATACTCCCACGCCAGGGAGCCGGAGCCGGGTCGCCTTCTGGTAAAGACCCGGGTCGGGAGAATTCCCGGCGAATCAACACCACCACCATCATCATAGCCACAGCACTTATACATACTCATTATAACATCCTAAGCTACCAGCAACAGACTGTTACAAAGGTAAGTACTTAGCTGTGGGTGAGGGAGTCGCTTCCTTTGTTGTTGTTCCCTCGTGTCGATCTCGTGGTCCTGCTTGGTAGCGATTATGTTCACGACAAGACGATGATGTTGGTGGGTTTGTCCTGATATAGAAGTATTGACTTCTTGACACCTCTACAATTCTCTGGACAGAATCGTGAGGTCAACAAGCCGTCGTTGTGGGAATGTTGCTGAGTATCACTGCACACATTCTCTCTTGTGATATTAACATCACCAACTTCTCTTTAGTTCACACGACGATTTAATGTCCCACTAATTTACACTCGTCAGAAGTTAATACATTAATAATTGTGTACGATGAACAATGATCAAACCGACGCGCATTTCCTCCATCGAACACCCGTAATGGCGGCGTCGGTCACTATTTAACACATTATCACTCTATTATTGCAGTTTCTTGGACTTAATGTCCCACATAATATTCCCGGCGAACATTCACAACACTTCTTATTATAAAGTGAGGCCATTAACAGCGATTTGGTCACCGGAAACGCCAATATTCCGGACTCCATTTCTCCTACGATATCCTGAGACTACGAGTATCCACACGTGACTGCCCCATGACCCACGCAGTTGACCCAGGCCGTCCTCCTACGCCAAGCGACGGTCGGGTGGTTCTCTCTTCATCTCTAAGTATTATGTGAACCAACAACCACATATTAAGGATAATTATTCACATTAGAAAGTTTATCGAGTATAACCTTTCGGAAAATACCAATATTTTCCACAAGGGGGAACTTGTACCTCCTCTCATGGTGACCCCAAGACTGTTCAACTGCCTCCCAGCATACATCAGGGGGATTACCAACAAACCCCTGGCTGTCTTCAAGCAGGCACTGGACAGGCACCTAAAGTCGGTACCTGACCAGCCAGGCTGTGGTTCGCACGTTGGACTGCGTGCGGCCAGCAGTAACAGCCTGGTTGATCAGGCTCTGGTCCAACATGGGGCCTGGTCACAGACCGGGCCGCAGGGTTGTTGACCCCTGGAATTCTCTCCAGGTAAACTCCAGGTAAGACCCAAGGCCGGGTCCCAATCTGGACAAGACCCGGGCCGGGAGAGTACCGGCGAATCAACAACAACAACTATTTAAGTTTTTGTAGTTACGAACTCCAATAAATCTTGCCATTTTGACATCTACAGCAAGCTTTCAGTGTACATGTAGTGAGACATAGAAGCTTTCAGTGTACATGTAGTGAGACATAGAAGCTTTCAGTGTACATGTAGTGAGACATAGAAGCTTTCAGTGTACATGTAGTGAGACATAGAAGCTTTCAGTGTACATGTAGTGAGACAGAAGCTTTCAGTGTACATGTAGAGAGACAGAAGCTTTCAGTGTACATGTAGTGAGACATAGAAGCTTTCAGTGTACATGTAGTGAGACATAAAAGCTTTCAGTTTACATGTAGTGAGACATAGAAGCTTTCTTCTTATATGTAGTGAGACATAGAAGCTGTCAGTGTATATGTAGTGAGACATAGTAGCTTTCAGTGTTCATGTAGTGAGACATAGAAGCTTTCAGTGTACATGTAGTGAGACATAGAAGCTTTCAGTGTACATGTAGTGAGACATAGAAGCTTTCAGTGTACATGTAGTGAGACATAGAAGCTTTCAGTGTACATGTAGTGAGACATAGAAGCTTTCAGTGTACATGTAGTGAGACAGAAGCTTTCAGTGTACATGTAGAGAGACAGAAGCTTTCAGTGTACATGTAGTGAGACATAGAAGCTTTCAGTGTACATGTAGTGAGACATAAAAGCTTTCAGTTTACATGTAGTGAGACATAGAAGCTTTCAGTGTACATGTAGTGAGACATAGAAGCTTTCAGTGTACATGTAGTGAGACATAGAAGCTTTCAGTGTACATGTAGTGAGACATAGAAGCTTTCAGTGTACATGTAGTGAGACATAAAAGCTTTCAGTTTACATGTAGTGAGACATAGAAGCTTTCAGTGTACATGTAGGGAGACATAGAAGCTTTCAGTGTACACGTAGTGAGACATAAAAGCTTTCAGTTTACATTTAGTGAGACATAGAAGCTTTCAGTGTACATGTAGTGAGACATAGAAGCTTTCAGTGTACATGTAGTGAGACATAGAAGCTTTCAGTGTACATGTAGTGAGACATAAAAGCTTTCAGTTTACATGTAGTGAGACATAGACGCTTTCAGTTTACATGTAGTGAGACATATAAGCTTTCAGTGTACACGTAGTGAGACATAGAAGCTTTCAGTGTACATGTAGTGAGACATAGAAGCTTTCAATGTGTACATGTAGTGAGACATAGAAGCTTTCAGTGTACACGTAGTGAGACATAAAAGCTTTCAGTTTACATGTAGTGAGACATAGAAGCTTTCAGTGTACATGTAGTGAGACATAGAAGCTTTCAGTGTACACGTAGTGAGACATAAAAGCTTTCAGTTTACATTTAGTGAGACATAGAAGCTTTCAGTGTACATGTAGTGAGACATAAAAGCTTTCAGTTTACATGTAGTGAGACATAGACGCTTTCAGTTTACATGTAGTGAGACATATAAGCTTTCAGTGTACACGTAGTGAGACATAGAAGCTTTCAGTGTACATTTAGTGAGACATAGAAGCTTTCAATGTGTACATGTAGTGAGACATAGACGCTTTCAGTTTACATGTAGTGAGACATATAAGCTTTCAGTGTACACGTAGTGAGACATAAAAGTTTTCAGTTTACATGTAGTGAGACATAGAAGCTTTCAATGTACATGTAGTGAGACATAAAAGCTTTCAATGTACATGTAGTGAGACATATAAGCTTTCAGTGTACACGTAGTGAGACATAAAAGCTTTCAGTTTACATGTAGTGAGACATAAAAGCTTTCAATGTACGTACATGTAGTGAGACAAGTCTCGTGAAAATTGCTGAACAAAATGACGAAATTTATAAGAGTTTATAACTCTGTCAAAAATTTAAGAAAAAATAATTTTTTTCTAGTTATCGCGACTGAAAATATATGTAAGAAAGTATTTTTTGATTAATTATGTTTTGGAATTTTTATATAAATTTAAAAAAAAAAAAAAATCACGATGTATATTAATAATAAATTCAATAGAAATCTTACTTTCCTTTAAATTGAAAAAAGAAAATGTTAAGATTTTGCTGTTTTAATAAAAAAAATATATTAGTTTTAATATTTTAACATTATTAAACGTGTGGCCGACTTGAAGGGAAACTAAACTATTAAACACTGACTGAAAAAATATCAGACACGAGCAGATATTATTGGTAATATTGACTCCTGGGAGGATTACTAACCCACGATAATCCAATATAACCCAGGATAACCCTATATAACCCAGGATAACCCTCTATAACCCAAGATAACCCGCTGTAACCCAGTTAGGATCAGGATAACCCTGTATAATCCAGTGTCAACCAGGTTAACATGGTATAACCCAATATAACCCAGGATAACCCAGTATAACCCAGTGTTATGTTAGGTAAGATCTGTCAAGAACCAGGACAAGTTTTTCCTTATACGGGTCTTAATCATGTGACGACCCACAGCTGGAGCTTTTAGTCATCTGGCCGACGCCTTTCCATGGCTTACCGATCAACCCTTCAAAATTATGATTAACGATTCTAACCATTTCGATAACCCAGTGTAACCCAGTAGATTAGATTTTATATTTTGCCTCCGAAGTGGCTAGTTTATTGTGCACCCCATATCCACAATGGAAATAAGTCACTCTGTCTGACTTTTTGGGTTATCCTAGGTTCTCTACACATATGCTGCTATGTATGATAATCTATGTAAATGTATTTGTGTATACCTGAATAAACTTACTTACTTAACTTACTTATTCCATCCTGTGGACGGTAGCGCAAGAGCATATGGAGGAGGAGGAGGTGTTGATTCACCGGGAATTCTCCCGGCCTGGGTCTTTACCAGAGGGCGACCTGGCTCCGGCTCCCTGGCGTGGGAGTATCAGAGACCGTAGTCTCCCATGGGAGGGGGTACCCCTCAGCGGCGGGACCAACTGGTCCCAGGCCTAGCCACATTCCCCACCAGCACAAGGCAGGTGGTAGATAGATGCTAGGCCACTCTGGTCTGCCATCTTCCCCGCCCAAAGGAGGCTGACAGGAAGGGCAGGCTTACGAGCCGCAGATGGTAGCAAGCTCCAGCCTTGGCACCTACCCTGCCCTAGAAGGGCTGGGCATGGTGATCGACCTCCAGAGCATATGGATACACAAAAGACCTAGGAACTAGTCCCCAAAAGATTTACAGGTATACATATGGATTTATATCTTCATATCTACAGTTCACTTATCTGTTAAAAGCAAATTTAAAAAATTTGCTTTGTATATCTGGTATCTTATTTTCATTAATAAGATATCTTGACATGTCACATAGGTTATTATACTGTCTATCTCTGTATTCCTCAATAAGTGGACAATTAAGCACATAGTGTTCAAGATAGTAACAGTATGCCTGACCACATAATTTGCATTTGGTTTGATCATCATCTGTGTGTCTCCCAAACACACCAATCAAGCCTAAGCCTGGCCACTACAACATCAGTCAGTCTGTTCACATTGCAAGTTGCTCCATAAACATACTTATCTATGTTCATGTTATCATAGTGGGTTATAGATCTACTCAGGCTTCTAACTGCAATCCTATAACAATCATTTTCATTATTTACTTCTCTCCTAATATTATTCCTAATGCTAGACACAGATATACCAAAGTTATATTCTACATTCTCCTTCTGGGTGCTCTTCTTGGCTTACATATCAACTTCATCACGAAGGAGTAATCCAATGTGTGATGGGATCCATAGCAATTGTACATTAATTCCTTTGTCCCGGATTTTTTAGTATCTATACCTGGCTTCTCCAATGAGCATGTTGTTGGAGTCATTGTATGAGTCAAGAGCCCTCAGTGATGACATAGAATCAAGCTCAGTGTCATAAGTTAGCTTTAGTGCCATTAGGATTGCAAACAATTCAGTTTGCAGTGTAGACGCCTAGTTGTTAACTCTTATGCCTAGTTCAACAGATTTATTATTGTTATTAACTAGGGAGGTGGCAACCAGAGCAGATGCAGCCCTGCCAGAAGACTCCTGTTTAGATCCATCAGTGTATATAACTTGTGATAACTTATTACTACCAGCTAGGCGATAAATTTCTTCTTGAGCAGTTGCTTTAACAAGTGATTTAAGGAAGGGATTACTAGCAATGAGCTTCTTGGGAGGGACTTGCAGGTATGTGATATTAAATGAACACATCTTCCATGGAGGGGTGAAATGCTCTTGTTGCCTACAGTGATACAATTCATGCAGGTTATAAAACTTAATGTAATTACACGTTTTTACAATCTATTTATATCTGTGTATTTACTTCTAGACATTTAGTAAGATTCATTGTGACAGTGTCTGGTTCATTTCTTAACATTCTAATACCAAGTACAGTGTTAATCTCAACAATCCTATCACTGATACTAGTAATACCAAGCTCCTTCCTCATATTAAGAAACTTTGTAGATTTGGGACAGCCAAGAATAATTCTGAGAGCTTCATTCTGCATTAACTCCAAGGGTCAGAGAGAACTTTCTCTAGCTAATATCAACATAGGAGCAACATAATCAATTAAGGACCTAATATAGGCTATGTACATCATTCTCACGATTCTCACATTAGCACCATAGTTGGGGTTGTAGCCAGCAACAGCTTTAAGAGCAATTAGTCTATCTTTGCATTTTTTATTTAGTTGTGGTATAGTGGATTTGTTAAAGGGTACATCTACACCAAGATATCTGTAAGTTTTAACGTAACTAATGTTTTCACCCTGCAAATAGATGGGTGGGG
>WNWK01021125.1:0-34565 GCA_009830355.1 Cherax destructor | reverse complement strand
CAACACCCCTTTTGACTTTTAGGAGTCTTCAATTTCCCAAAAGGACCCCTTGTTTCTGTGCCCCCCCGGGAAACATTTTGGCCCTGTCCACCTTATCTATTCCTCGCAGTTTTTAATATGTCGACATTCCCCTAACCTCCTGTCCTCTAGTGTCGTCAGGCCGTTTTTTAACCTTTTTTTTTTCGTAGGACAACCCCCCAGCCGGGGCTAACTTTTGCAAACCTTTTCACTTTTCAATTTCTTGACGTGCTTGACCAGGTGTGTTCCAACCGGGCGATACCCAGTATGGGCCCCACGGTTTTGGAAAAGAGTTTTTGAATGATTCCTTGGGAGGGATTGGGGAAAGCACTTTGGTTTGCCACCCCCCGATGCTGCAGAGTTTTTATTTTATGGGGCCTTTAGGGGATGTTGGAATACTCACCCCAAGATCTTTTTTTTAGGAGGTTTAAAAATTTTTGGGACCTAGATTATACCCGTCTGCGGTCTTTTTTGCCCTTCCCTTAAATTTATGATTTTTCATTTGGGGGTTAAAATTAAAGGGGCATTACTGAACCCGGCTTTTCAGCCCTGTAACGCTAAGGAAGAGAGAGAGAGGAGAGAGAGAGAGAGAGAGAGAGAGAGAGAGAGAGAGAGAGAGAGAGAGAGAGAGAGAGAGAGAGAGAGAGAGAGAGAGAGAGAGAGAGAGAGGGAATAGAATCACACGTCTCGCAAAAAGAGGTGAGTGGGAGGGCAAAGAAGGTGAGAGGAACTAGATACCTTGTGTGTACTCACCTATTTGTACTCACCTATTTGTGGTTGCAGGGGTCGAGTCATAGCTCCTGGCCCCGCCTCTTCACTGATTGCTACTAGGTCCTCTCTCTCCCTGCTCCATGAGCTTTATCAAACCTAGTCTTAAAACTATGTATGGTTCCTGCCTCCACTATGTCGCTTTCCAAGCTATTCCACTTCCTGACAACTCTATGACTGAAGAAATACTTCCTAACATCCCTTTGACTCATAGGAGTCTTCAACTTCCAATTGTGACCCCTTGTTTCTGTGTCCCTCCTGGAACATCTTGTCTCTGTCCACCTTATCTATTCCTCGCAGTATTTTATATGTCGTTATCATGTCCCCCCTAACCTCCTGTCCTCTAGTGTCGTCAGGCCGATTTCCCTTAACCTTTCTTCGTAGGACAATCCCCTTAGCTCTGGGACTAGTCTTGTTGCAAACCTTGCACTTTCTCTAATTTCTTGACGTGCTTGACCAGGTGTGGATTCCAAACTGGTGCTGCATACTCCAGTATGGGCCTGACGTATATGGTATACAGAGTCTTGAATGATTCCTTGGTGAGGTATTGGAACGCTATTCTTAGGTTTGCCAGCCGCCCGTATGCTGCAGCAGTTATCTGATTGATGTGTGCCTCAGGAGATGTGCTCGGTATTATACTCACCCCAAGATCTTTTTCTTTGAGTGAGGTTTGCAGTCTTTGGCCACCTAGACTATACTCTGTCTGCGGTCTTCTTGCCCTTCCCGATATTCATGACTTTACATTTGGCAGGGTTAAATTCAAGGAGCCAGTTACTGACCAGGCTTGCAGCCTGTCCAGGTCTCTTTGTATTCCTGCCTGATCCTCGACTGATTTGATTCTTCTCATTAACTTCACATCATCTGCAAACAGGGACACTTCTGAGTCTATCCCTTCCGTTATGTCATTCACATATACCAAAAACAGTACAGGTCCTAGGACTGACCCTTGTGGAACTCCACTCGTCACAGGTGCCCACTCTGACATCTCGTCACGTACCATGACTCGTTGTTGCCTCCCTGTCAGATATTCTCTGATCCATTGCAGTGCTTTTCCTGTTACGTGTGCCTGATCCTCTAGCTTTTGCATTAATCTCTTGTGAGGAACTGTGTCGAACGCCTTCTTGCAGTCCAAAAATGCAGTCTATCCACCCCTCTCTCGTGTCTTACTTCTGTTACCTTGTCATAAAACTGCAGTAGGTTTGTGACACAGGATTTTCCTTCCTGAAACCATGCTGGTTGTCGTTTATAAGCTTGTGTCTTTCTAGGTGCTCCACCATTCTCCTCCTGATGATCTTCTCCATGACTTTGCATACTATACACGTCAGTGACACAGGTCTGTAGTTTAATGCCTCGTGTCTGTCTCCTTTCTTAAAAATTGGGACTACATTTGCCATCTTCCACGCCTCAGGTAGTTGCCCAGTTTCAATGGATGTGTTGAAGATTTGTGTTAGTGGCACACACAACATCTCTGCTCCCTCTCTAAGGACCCACGGAGAAATGTTGTCCGGTCCCACCGCTTTTGAGGTATCGAGTTCACATAGCAGCTTCTTCACCTCCTCCTCGGTTGTGTGTATTTCATCCAGCACTTGTTGGTATACCTCCCTATTCTGAATTCCTGGAGTCCTTCCTGTCTCCTGTGTAAATACTTTTAAATCTCATGTTGAGCTCCTCACATACCTCTTGGTCGTTTATTGTGAACTCCCACCTTCCTTTCTCAGCCTGATTACCTGGTCCTTGACTGTTGTTTTCCTCCTGATGTGGCTATACAGCAGCTTCGGGTCAGACTTGACTTTTGATGCTATATCATTTTCATATTGTCGCTGAGCCTCCCTTCTTACCTGTGCATATTTGTGGTTGCAGGGGTCGAGTCACAGACGTGTGTGTGTGTGTGTGAGTACATGGGATATAACAGGAGAACTATCATTCATTACTAACATCTGGTTGATATAATGATATACTGGCCAGGGAAGAAGTTGTCACACAGGTCTTGGTCAGCTGGCGGCTCCTCACTGACTCCCCAGGTGGCGCTTTGTGCAAGTGATCAAAGGGATCAGTAGTAATGAAATAAAGATGATGTAATCAGTCCATTAACCTGGGAGAAGAAGTATTTGAGGTGGTCAGTCCCTCAGCTCCATGGTCTGGAACGATATCATTCCAGACCATGAAGCTGAACTCTTCTCCAGGCTGAGGGACTCACCACCAAATACAAGGTTGATAGACTGACTACATCATCTTTATTTCATTACTACTGCTGCCTTTGTATTTGACTGAAGAAGCCTACCGTGTAGGTGAAACGTTTCATCAATAAAGATACCCAACTGTTGCACATAAGAACATAAGAACATAAGAAAGGAGGAACACTGCAGCAGGCCTGTTGGCCCATACTAGGCAAGTCCTTCACAATCCGTCCCACTAACAGAACACTTGCTCAATCTGGAAAAATAAACACATAAGCAGTATAATGTGATCCTTTATTGACAACGTTTCGCCAACGCAGTGGGCTTTATCGAGTCACAGACAGATCTACCTGGAAAATGAGCAACATGGAGATATATATAGGGTACAGTCAGGTGGAGAATGCTGGGTCAGGTGGAGAAAGCTGCATGTGACAGTCTTAAAAGTAGTGTGATAGTTAAAAACATTGTGTGACTTAAAGGACCTGCAGTGTACTATTCTTGAGTTCTAGGTGGGATAGCGTTGAAGAAGTTTCTTGACAATAGGTTCAGCTATGTTGTAGAAGCCGTTGTTCTGGTTGAAGTTGTTGGATATACAGATGAGTGATGATTCTAGGATTCTTCGGTATTGCGTGTTGTCTTCTCTGGCGATGAGTCTTGCGTTTCTGTAGTTGATTAAATGGTTGTGTAAATTTCGGTGTTGAACACAGGCATTTCTTGAGTCGTCAGATCTGCCTGCGTACTGGTGTTCTGAAATGCGTGTTTGTAAGTCTCTGGATGTTTCGACAACGTATAATTTGCTGCAGCCATTACAAGGAATTGTGTATACCCCTGCCGTGGATTTTCCATTGTGTCGGTATTTTATACCATTTATTTCCACTTGCTCAATCTAATTTTCAATGCTACCCAAGAAATAAGCTTTGATAATTCTATTTACTCATGTGCGAGTCCCACTCAAATCCAACCCCTCTCACTCATGAATTTATCCAACCTAAATTTGAAACTACCCAAGGTCCTAGCTTCAATAACCCTACTAGGCAGACTGTTCCACTCATCAACTACCCTATTTCCAAACCAATACTTTCCTATATCCTTTCTAAATCTAAACTTATCTAACTTGAATCCATTATTGCGGGTTCTCTCTTGGAGAGATATCCTCAAGACCTTATTTATATCCCCTTTGTTAATACCCATTTTCCACTTGTATACCTCGATCATGTCTCCCCTCATTCTACGTCTTACAAGTGAATGTAATTTTAGGGTCTTCAATCTTTCTTCGTAAGGAAGATTTCTAATGCTATGTATTAATTTAGTCATTCTACGCTGAATGTTTTCTAACGAATTTATGTCCATTCTGTAATATGGAGACCAGAACTGAGCTGCGTAATCTAGGTGAGGCCTTACTAATGATGTATAAAGCTGTAATATAACCTCTGGACTTCTGTTGCTAACACTTCTTGATATAAATCCCAGTAATCTATTTGCCTTATTACGTACGCTTAGGCATTGCTGTCTTGGTTTAAGGTTGCTGCTTACCATCACCCCCAAGTCCTTCTCGCAATCTGTATGGCTAAGTTCTACGTTATTTAACTTATAAGTGCTTGGGTTATGGACACTCCCGAGCTTCAGAACCTTGCATTTATCTACATTGAACTGCATCTGCCACTTTTCTGACCACGAATTAAGTTTGTCTAAATCTTCCTGAAGTTCTATGACATCTATAATTTCCAACTTGTCGGTATTTTATACCATTCTCAACAGTAGCAGAGGTGGTGGTGTAGCAGGAGTCAGGGTTCCATCACTGGCGTAAAAGGTCCGGGGTTCTCGCTGGTATGAGGCTCTCAGGGTCAGTTTTCTCGCTGGTATGAGGCTCTCAGCTCTCAAAAGCTGGACGCCAGTGTACCGACTCCCAGGGCTAAGGACGCTGCCATGGCACCTTGGTGACTAAAAAATGGTCTGGTGATACCAACAAGAAGTGGAAAAAAGACACTTATTAACAGTTCAGATCATTTATTAGAGGAAACGTTTCGCCACGGGTGGCTGCTTCAACACTCGTGGCGAAACGTTCCTTCTAATAAATGTCCTTAAATGTACGTGTCTTTTTCCAGGCCTAGGTGACCCCATCTACTGAGATAATGTAAATGTTAATAATACAGTGTTCATCTGGACATTTGAGGCAAGGATAGAAAAGTTGAAGGATCTCTCCCCACTCTCAACCTCTGTCGCTTCGAATTTCGTCCGCAGTTGTTGATTCCATCAAACGTTTTACAATTGAAATTAGGTTGATTGGTTTACAGCTTGAAGCTAACGACGTATCTCCCAATTTGTAAACAGGCATCACATTTGCCATTCTCTACTGATCTGGTCAAACAGGCTGTTGCTGCTGGTGACCCGCTGACTCACATATCCTATACAAGACATATTTCAGGTCCATCTTGGAGTACGCAGAACCAGCACAGAACTCTCTCCTGATAAAGCATGTCAAGTAATATGAGAAGATGAAGAATATAACAAGGTTAGTATTGAGGTTAGAAGCACTAAACTAGAAAAGGAAACTGAAGAAACTAGAACTAACGATATTAGAGGATAGAAAGACCAGGAAGACATGATTAAAACGTTCAAATTACTTGATATGGTGGATGGGATTAGACAGTACGGGAGGAGGAAACTGGTACACGGTACACTTGTGCAATATTTGGGAATGTGGCGAAACGTTTCCTCAATAAAGATACCCAAGTGTTGAATATGTGTCTAATTTATCAACATTTGGGAATTTTTATTCTGGAAACGTTTCTTCCCGCAGTGGCTTCTACAGTCCAATGCAGAGAAAGGTGGAATATGAGGAGGAGTTTGAGGTAATCAGTCCCTCAGCCTGGAGTCTATATGTCCAGTCCATCAATCTTGACGAAAGTCAAGACTGATGGACTCCAGACTGAGGGGACTGACTACCTCAAACTCCTCCTCACCTTCCACCTTTCTCTGCATTGGACTGTAGAAGCCACTAAGTCACATCAAGAAATAGGAGAAAGTGCAAAAGTTTGCAACAAGATTAGTCCCGGAACGAGGAGATATTAAGGGAACTCAACCTGATGACACTAGAGGATAGGAGGGCTAGGGGGGACATGATAACGACGTATAAAATACTGAGAGGAATTGACAAGGTGGACAGAGTTCGAATGTTTCAGAGATGGGATACAAGAACAAGGGGCCACAATTGGAAGCTGAAAACCCAGATGAGTCATAGGGATGTTAGGAAGTATTTCTTTAGCCTTAGAGTTGTCAGGAAGTGGAATAATCTGGAGAGTGAAGTAGTGGAGGCAAATTCCATGCATAGCTTTAAGAAGAGGTATGATTAAGCTCATGGAGCAGGGAGAGAGTGACTTAGTATCGACAAGTGAAGAGGCGGGGCCATGAGCTATGACTCGACCCCTGCAACCACAAACAGGTAAGTACAAATAGGAGAGTACACACACACACGAGAGAGCTCTTGTTAACTAGGGTTCTTCGAGGGCAAAAGTGCCTCGATGCCGGTAATGGGCTCTTGATACAAGAAATTGGAGCTACCCTCCCCACGTTCCTTGGATCAAACATGATGCATTAATAATGTCCCTCGATGCTTACATTTACGTTCCCTCACCCCACCCCTTCTTTCCTCCACCCCCTCCCTCCCTCCTCACCCTCCCTCCTCACTTCTCCCCTCCCTCCTCCTCCCCCTCCCTCCTCCCCTCCCCCTCTCTAGACGGTCTAAAACAAGACTCTTCATTATCATCCCAGAGGAAATTTCTTCAATACACTCCAATCATCGATTCATAAACTGTGGCGTTTCAGACATACAGCAACTTGTGTATTATACAACTTGTGTATTATACAACTTGTGTATTATACAACTTGTATTACCAATCCAAGATTCTTTCAGGGTAAGTTTGGGGGGAAGAGATGAATTTCCCCGGGATAACTTGAGAATGCCACCGATCGGCTTGAAACTTTCAAGCGCAGTGTACCACTTCAACCACCTCGCTTCATCCAGTACCACTACAACCACCTCGCTTCATCCAGTACCACTTCAACCACCTGGCTTCATCCAGTACCACTTCCTCTTCCACTTCCATCTTTCATCACCTCTTTAAGAAGCTGAACTAAAAGAAAAAAACTTAAAAGAATTTTCGGAAGGGAGAGAGAGAGAGAGAGAGAGAGAGAGAGAGAGAGAGAGAGAGAGAGAGAGAGAAGAGCGAGAGAGAGAGGGAGGAGGGGGTTGGAAGCGGATCTTTCACAGTCAATGTATGAGGTACTGAAGACAAACTTCCAATGATGATATCCTAATATTTGAGCTGCTGCTGCTGCCTTCCCAACTTTCTTACCACCACTTAAAAAATCCACGATTTTAACAGCAAATTATTCTTATATATATATATATATATATATATATATATATATATATATATATATATATATATATATATATATATATATATATATATATATATATATATATATATAATATATATATATATATATGCAAAAAGATCACAGTAAACAGGTGATATCAAAATATGCAAGACAACCACTATGAAAAATAGAAGAATTCCAAGCGCTTTCGTGATTATATATATATGTCGTGCTGATTAGGTAAAACTGGTCAATTAGCAAGAACTCATCTAAAATTAAGTCCTTTCTAAAATTTTCTCTTATACGTTTAAAGATATATATTTTTCATTTATGTTAATGTAAGAATTTATAATTTTGTACCAAGAGAAACTTTGAAAACCTACCTAACCTTATTACAACAAGCGCAATTTAATTTAGCCTAACCCACCTAAATATATTTTAGATACGTTAACATTAATTTAATAATATACAAACACAATGAAATATATTTTTTTTCGTTATGTTCAGAATGATTTTGGCGAAATTATTGCATACACAAATTTTCACTTGTCTTATATGGCAAGGTGAGCGTTGCTATTTAAGCCAAAATCGCAAGTTTTACCTAATCGGCACGACATATATATATATATATATATATATATATATTATATATATAGTATATATATATATATATATTATATATATATATATATATGTATTATATATATATTTATATATATATATATATATATATATATATATATATATATATATATATATATATATATATATATATATATATATATACATATATATATATATATGCAAAAAGATCACAGTAAACAGGTGATATCAAAATATGCAAGACAACCACTATGAAAAAATAGAAGAATTCCAAGCGCTTTCGTGATTATATATATATGTCGTGCTGATTAGGTAAAACTGGTCAATTAGCAAGAACTCATCTAAAATTAAGTCCTTTCTAAAATTTTCTCTTATACGTTTAAAGATATATATTTTTCATTTATGTTAATGTAAGAATTTATAATTTTGTACCAAGAGAAACTTTGAAAACCTACCTAACCTTATTACAACAAGCGCAATTTAATTTAGCCTAACCCACCTAAATATATTTTAGATACGTTAACATTAATTTAATAATATACAAACACAATGAAATATATTTTTTCGTTATGTTCAGAATGATTTTGGCGAAATTATTGCATACACAAATTTTCACTTGTCTTATATGGCAAGGTGAGCGTTGCTATTTAAGCTAAAATCGCAAGTTTTACCTAATCGGCACGACATATATATATATATATATATATATATATATATATATATATATATATATATATATATATATATATATATATTATATATTATATATATTATTATATATATATTATATATATATATATATATATATATATATATATATATATATATATATATATATATATATATATATATATATATATATATATATATAATCATTTACCAAACTGCGGCAGGCCAGGGTTCGACCCCACGACACATGATTCAATACCACTTGTTTCGTGGTTTCATATATATATATATATATATATATATATATATATATATATATATATATATATATATATATATATATATATATATATTAGTCGTGCCGATTAGGTAAAACTTGCGATTTTGGCTTAAATAGCAACGCTCTTCTTGCCATATAAGACAAGCGAAAATTTGTGTATGCAATAATTTCGCAAAAATCATTCTGAACCTAACGAAAAAAATATATTTCATTTTGTTTGTTAATTATTAAATTGTTGTAAAAGTATCTAAAATATATTTAGTTGGGTTAGGCTAAATTAAATTGCGCTTGTTGTAATAAGGTTAGATAAGTTTTCTAAGATTCCTGTATTTCCAGGATATGAATCACATTTTTTGTATTTCCAGGACATACATCTTATTTTCGATATTATTCATCAGTGTTGGGGCAGCAAGACCAGTGTTGAGCTCATGTGATTCCCGTACAAGACATGTGTTGAGCCTGAAGCTCTGAATGGAGGGCTTGTCAGCCATTCACCTCACTCACAAGCTACCAAAAAATAAAAAAAAGAAGAGAAAAGTGGTTGTAAGGAAAGAGGCAATTATAACTGGTGGGGAGAGCTGTTTCTGAGTGAGCACTCAGGAAGTGATTGTCCGAGAACACTCACACACACGCAGAACAAGGAGTGAGAGAGAGAGAGAGAACAGGTTCAGGTCACAGCCTTGGTGTTGTGGACAGTAGCGTGAAGTCATTCACGTTTTCTTTGCTGTCATTGTTGTGTGGGTGGCCGGGTGAAAGAGAAAGGGAGAGAAAGAGAGAGAGAGAGAGAGAGAGAGAATACACTGCCACCCCCCCAATAACATCTAACTGTTTATGATGATGTAGGTAGTAGTTAGTGAACCGTGACTACTACCTACATCATCATAAAAAGTCAGGTGCTGTTGTGGGGTGGCAGTGAGGTGTAGTCTCGTCCTTATATGCCTTCCTGTTAACCTTTTGTTTTTATAGTTCCAAGATAATGTGAGAAGTCACGAAAGCGCTTTGAATTTCACTATTTTTTCACAGTGGTTGTTCTGCATATTGTGATATCACCTGTTTACTGTGATCTTATTGTATATATTTATATATATCGTGCCGAATAGGTAAAATCACTTAGCAAAAACTCATTTAAAATTAAGTCTTTTCTAAAAAATTTCCTTATACGTTTAAAGATATATTCTTTTCATTTATGTTAATATAAAAATTAATAATTTTGTACCAAAAGAACCCTAGAAAACTTGCCTAACCTTATCACAACAAGCATAGTTTAATTTACCCTAATCCAATTAAATATATTTTAGATAAGTTTACAATAATTTAATAATAACCAATACAATGAAATATATTTTTTTCGTTAGGTTCCGAATTATATTTGCGAAATTATTGCATATACAAATTTTAGCTTGTCTTATTCGGCAAGAAGAGCGTTGCTATTTAAGCCAAAATCGCAAGTTTTACCTATTTGGCACGACACACATACACACACACACATATATATATATATATAAGAGAGAGAGAGAGAGAGAGAGAGAGAGAGAGAGAGAGAGAGAGAGAGAGAGAGAGAGAGAGAGAGAGAGAGAGAGAGAGAGAGAGAGAGAGAGAGAGAGAGAGAGAGAGAGCACCCCAGGATCACTAACAGCCCTCCCCAACACAAACACACACTGTAGCGTGCTCCCTGCGTGGTGGTGGTAAGGGAGAGCCTCGAGGGAGTGGTCCCCTTGACACTGGTGTAGTGTCGCTACATTTGCCAGACGGGAGCTCCGACGCTGAGAATCAATGCCCACTGTCCCTCTCCTCTCCAGAGGGTGAGGAAAAAAATAGCATGTTCCAGAGACATGACAGCATCAGTGACGCCATGCAGAGTAGCAAAAAAATGAATGTTTACTCAGGGTCTCTTGTGTTGATGTTGAGGGCGAGTGTGGGGACACTGTCACACACACACACACACACACACACGTGTGGGTGCACTGCTTATTCTCTGTCTGTGGGAAAGCTTAATATACAGTGCGAGAAACAAGGCTACTTATCAAGCTGGAGATTCCAGCTGTAGAAAGCTACGAGTTACTTTAAGTCTAAGGTCTGAAGCATCAGGATTGTGATACAGTAACTTGTGGAGTCGCACAAGGATAAGTGTTGGGACCCACATGGTTTCTATTTGTAACTTGACCACATGGGAAAAAAGCCTTTATTTCCTTGTTCGGAGATGATGCCAAAACAATGATGAAAAAACAAGAGCCTCGACAGATATCAGGGATGACTGGAACGATGATTGTTGAAGCTGATATCACTGAAGGAGCAAAAGACGCAGGAGATATGATTACAACATACAAAATGCTTGGATAAATAATGGTAGATAATAATAACCCAGGAATGCCAAAAAAGAATAAAGAAATGTACTGGTAAATTACGTAAATGAGCCACATGTATATTAGTGAGAAATTCTTCAGTAAACGAGTGGAAAAGAAGTGAAATGACCTGAACAACGACAGTGGTGTGGACGTCATACAGGGGTTCAAAAATAGACATGACAGGACTTCTTCATATGTTTTACAACGACGGCCAACACGGTTTCAGGGACGGGAAATCCTGTGTCATAAACCGACTGGAGTTCTATGACAGGGTGACAGCAGTAAGACAAGAGAGGGGTGGGTAGATTGCATATTCCTGGACTGGAAGAAGGCGTTTGACACAGTTCCACACAAGAGATTAGTGCAGAAGCTGGAGGACCAGGCAGGGATAACAGGGAAGGCACTACAATGGATCAGGGAATACCTGTCAGGAAGACAGCAGCGAGCCATGGTACGTGGCGATGTGTCAGAGTGGGCGCCGGTGACGAGTGGGGTTCCACAAGGGTCAGTCCTAGGACCGATGCTCTTTCTGGTATTTGTGAATGACATGACGGAATGAATAGACTCCGAAGTGTCCCTGTTTGCATATGATGTGAAGTTGATGAGAAGAATTCAATCGGACGAGGACCAAGCAGAACTACAAAGGGATATGGACAGGCTGCAAGCCTGGTCCAGCAATTGGCTCCTGTAGTTCAACCCCACCAAGTGCAAAGTCATGAAGATTGGGGAAGGGCAAAGAAGACCGCAGACGGAGTACAGTCTAGGGGACCAGAGACTACAAACTTCAATCAAGGAAAAAGATCTTGGGGTGAGTATAACACCAGGCACATCTCCTGAGGCGCACATCAACCAAATAACTGCTGCAGCATATGGGCGCCTAGCAAACCTAAGAACAACATTCCGACATCTTAATAAAGAATCGTTCAGGACCCTGTACACTGTGTACGTTAGGCCCATACTGGAGTATGCAGCAACAGTTTGGAACCCACACCTAGCCAAGCACGGAAAGAAGCTAGATAAAGTGCAAAGGTTTGCAACAAGAATAGTCCCGGAGCTAAGGGGTATGTCCTACGAGGGGAGGTTAAGGGAAATCGACCTGACGACACTGGAGGACAGGAGAGATAGGGGGGACATGATAACGACATATAAGATACTGAGAGGAATTGACAAGGTGGACAGAGACAGAATATTCCAGAGATGGGACACAGCAACAAGGGGACACAGTTGGAAGTTGAAGACTCAGATGAATCACAGGGATGTTAGGAAGTATTTCTTCAGTCACAGAGTGGTCGGGAAGTAGAATAGTTTGGGAAGAGATGTAGTGGAGGCAGGTTCCATACATAGCTTTAAGAAGAGGTATGATAAAGCTCATGGCGCAGGGAGAGTGACCCAGTAGCTGAAAGTGAAGAGGCGGGGCCAGGAGCTATGACTCGACCCCTGCAACCACAACTAGTGAGTACAACTAGGTGAGTACACACATAAACACAGGATGCAACACCTCACAATGATATGCTAGCTGACTATCAGTCCCAAAAGCGATGAAAGACAAAACTCAGCGACAGCTTTTGATTGATCAGTTAACGTTAGGAAGAGAAACCCAGGTATAAGAAGGCATGGAAGAACTGCAGGAGAGGAAGAATGGAAACCAGAAAAGTGAGGAGAGAGAGAAACGACCAATAAATTATGAGAAACCTTAAAGCCTCGAAAACACGAAGACCTGATATTAACACTGACCTGTCTAACGTCTCTGATACATCAAGCGAGACCTGATATTAACACTGACCTGTCTAACGTCTCTGATACACCAAGCGAGACCTGATATTAACACTGACCTGACTAACGTCTCTGATACATCAAGCGAGACCTGATATTAACACTGACCTGATACACCAAGCGAGACCTGATATTAACACTGACCTGACTAACGTCTCTGACACACAAAACGAGACCTGATCTTGATTCTGAAAAGGAAGAAGAGGAAGAGGAGGAGAAGAAACAGAGTTACACCTCCTGCTGTTGTCACTTTTATTCTTGTTTTCTCGTCTGTGCATCACCAGGTTTTTGTCTGTCTGCTTGTCTGTTCCACCTAACACTGACAGTCTCAAAGAAACAGATTCCCCAGAACACAAAACATACAATCTTACGGACATTATTTCTTAGAAGAAAAATAAATAATTCAGATGCACTCTGAGACTACCTCATTATTATTATTATTAGTAGTAGTAGTAGTACTAGTAGTAGTAGCGGTAATAGAAGCAGTAGTATATTCACAGGCAAGCAATAAACTCGAAGTGGTTAAATAGTGCTGGAAAATGGAAGGTAATGAATACCTCCTTTTATTAGTGGAGAAGCAAGTCTTGCTTCTTCCTTCCACTGGGCTGGACACAGTGTTTGCACACACACAGACCATTCCTCCACCAGCTGCTCTAGATTAACTACACCAGGCAAACACTGGAGCCTACAGCTGCAACTCTCTCTCTCTCTCTCTCTCTCTCACACACACAGTGATGTAGTGCAGACAGGATCCATACATAGCTTTAAGAAAAGGTTCGATAAATATCATGGCGCAGGGAGAGAGTGGCGGGGCCAGGAGCTATGAATCGACCCCTGCAACCACAACTAGGTGAGTACACACACACACAACCGTGGGTCGCCGCCACGCATACCTCGGATACTTCAATTTCTTCCGTGTTTTCCTCTGGACATTCATATATTTGCTACTCTGAGTGTGACTCTAAGCAAAGTGGAGAATAAAGTAAAAATAATTGACGGAAAGCACCGTAAATGTTTTGGTAAAATAAGATTATGGAATATACGAAGCAATTTGAAGTGAGCAGAGCCTAGAATACAAGGATATGATGGGGAGAACTGTGTCACCCACTTTATGTTTCATATTTCTATACAACTGAAGTTTAGAGATGACAAGTCTTGTCTAACTAACTTGCTGGAGTTCTCTGACAAAGTGAGACAGGAGAAACCATACCACGGATGGGGTTCGAACCCGCGGTCAGAGAGTCTCAAAACTCTGACCGCGGGTTCGAACCCCATCCGTGGTATGGTTTGTTTGCAATCGTGTCATTACGATTTCGTGAGTCACTGAGACAGGAGAAAGAAGGATGGCTGGATTGCATATTCCTGAACTGCAAGAAAAGTGAACTTAACGAAAACAAAATTAGTTACGTGAGTTACGAAACATCCGTAACAAATAACGATCACCGCAGTAGGCCTACCGACGTTTCGGTGTGACCTGGACCGTTAACTATGATTTGTCTATTGTTGCAGTTACGACATTGTGTCTTATACTGTGGTGTCCCATACTAGGCAGGTCCTACCGAGGCGTCACGTAGTAATAGTCTCCACAAGAAGCCTTTCTTCCAACAATTAGCATGAGGAGAAAAGGGTTTTAACTGTCTCGCCTCTGAGTGGTAGTTGGCAGGCATCCTAGACAGATTTTAGCCACTAACTAATATTAAAACTAACCCTCCCCCCATCCCCAGTTCCTCCACCATGCATACCCCAAACACCCAAACTCACACACACACACTCCTCACACACACACACACACACACACACACAGGAGCCAGGAGCTATGACTCGATCCCTGCAACCACAACTAGGTGAGTACACACACACACCCCACCTCATAACCACACACACACACTCATCTTCAACTCACAACATACACAATCAAACACATAAGTACCACTACAATCAACGAATTTGTAGCACCGTAAGTAAGGAAAAACGAGAGAAAACCAAAGAAAGGGAGAGAGAAGTTAGGCTGAACACACGAAGTCAGTACTGAAAGCTGAAACAAATAAACGGGTTGGAAATATATAAGAAATGTTTGGAGATCTGTTTAGTACCAATGTCAGAGAGAATCTGAAAAGAAACAGGGTGAATAAAGGAAATAATATGTGTAATTGGGGAGAATGGAAGAGAGTGAAGACCCGAGCAAAGGAGATAAGATAATTACCGAGAAGGTAGAGGAGAGACTGTCTCAGAACGAGAAATAAGAGAGCTAAGATAAGAGACGGATAGGCTAAATGTTAAGTTAAGAGAGGAGGAACTAGGGGCAGGGAACATGAAAACTCTGAAAGCCATAACCAAAAAAGCTCCAGTAGAAGGATAAGGTAGAGGGCATGACACAAGAGAACTGAATGTAGGAGAGGAAGGGTAGATGAGTGAGACACAGAGGAAAGGTAGATGAGGAGACACAGATTAAAGGTAGATGTGTAAGACACAGAAGAAAGGTAGATGAGTGAGACACAGAAGAAAGGATAGATGAGTAAGACACGGAAAAAAGATCCACAGAAGAAAGGTAGATGAGTGAGACACAGAAAAAGGTAGATGAGTGAAACACAGAAAGAAGATACACAGAGAAAATGTAGATGAGTGAGACACAGAAAGAAGATACGCAGAGGAAAGATAGATGAGTGAGACACAGAGAGAAGATACACAGAGGAAAGGTAGATGAGTGAGACACAGAGGAAAGATATATGAGTGAGACACATGTGTAACAGTTGGGGAGAGGAAATTAAAAACAAGACTTAGCACACAACAAGAGGGAGATGAGGGGGGGCAAAGAACTCTTGTTTTTGGCCAAGAAGAGCAAGAGGATGATGCAAGAGAAAGATGCAAGAGGAATAAGATGCAAGAGGAATAAGATGCAAGACATGATCACGGGATGGGGAAGGAAGGAAGGGGTGCTGACAGAATCGGGATCACGGATGGGAAAATCTAGAAGACATAAGACATCCGACCAAATCTTTGTTTTGTGGGAAGAGAAGCTAGACATCCTACATTGCGAAGGAAATCGAAAATAAGAGGAACACAGAGAGAGTCAATGGAGAATTCATCAAAGAGGACCGAACAAAGACACACGGGAAGATCAGAAGGGATGGCAGAGGAGAATGGAGTGAGGAGAGAAGTTGTGGTGGTGGTAGTAGGGAAACCCATCTCCTTTTGATCTTCTCCCATCCCCCATCTTTCTGTCCACCATTCCCCATACTCCCATTCATATCCCCATCACCATTCGCCCATTTCCAATTTCCCAACACTAACTAAATCTTTGAAAGATCTTTTATTATTATTATTATTATTATTATTACTATTATTATTATTATTATTATTATTATTATTATTATTATTATTATTATTATTATTATTATTATTATTATTTATTATTATTATTATTATTTATCCTGAAAATGGGCCTTCAGGTGTTTGCCTGATTTTTTTTATTTTTTTTTTATTTTTTCTCTTCCTCCAATATTTCGTTTATATTTCGCTCATAACACAAGAACGCCTCATCGGATCGGCTTCAGACGAGGCGTTCTTGTTTTTATCCTAAAGTTGCTGGGCTATAGAATATCTGGAAGGGAAGTTCTCAAATAATTACCAAGGTTAGGTTAGGTAAGATTCGTCAGGAAGCAGGGTATTCCTGACGCGGGTCTTGGTCATATGAAGACCCGCAGTTGAAGCTTTTGGTCATCTGACTGAGGCCTTCCGATGGCTTACCCGTCCATCCCTTTAAAGGTTAAGGTTATACTTATAACCAGTTAGTAATTAAGTAGTAGACTCTAGTACTCCCAGCGAGGAGTACAGACACACTGGTCCAGATGACACACTGGTCCAGGTGACACACTGGTCCAGATGACACACTGGTCCAGGTGACACGCTGGTCCAGATGACACACTGGTCCAGATGACACGCTGATCCAGATGACATGCTGGTCCAGATGACACACAGGTCTAGATGACACACTGGCCCATATGATACGCTGGTCCAGATGACACACTGGCCCAGATGACACACTGATCCAGATGACACACTGCCATATGATACGCTGGTCCAGATGACTCACTGGCCCAGATGACACACTGATCCAGATGACACACTGGCCCATATGACACGCTGGTCCAGATGACACACTGGTCCAGATGACACACTGGCCCAGATGACACACTGGTCCAGATGACACACTGGTCCAGATGACACACTGGCCCAGATGACACACTGACCCAGATGACACACTGACCCATATGACACGCTGGTCCAGATGACACACTGGTCCAGATGACACACTGGCCCAGATGACACACTGACCCAGGTGACACACTGGCCCATATGACACGCTGGTCCAGATGACACACTGGCCCAGATGACACACTGGTCCAGATGACACGCTGGTCCAAGTGACACGCTGGTCCAGGTGACACACTGGCCCAGATGACACACTGGCCCAGATGACACGCTGGTCCAGATTACATACTGGTCCAGATGACACACTGGTCCAGATGACTGGCCCAGATGACACACAGGCCTAAATAGCACACTGACCCATATGACGCACTGGGCCAGATGACACGCTGGTCCAGATGACCCACTGGTCCAGATGACACACTGGTCCAGATGACACACTGGTCCAGATGACACACTGATGCAGATGACACACTGGCCCAGATGACACGCTGGTCCAGATGACACACTGGTCCAGATGACACACTGGTCCAGATGACCCACTGGTCCAGATGACACACTGGTCCAGATGACACACTGATGCAGATGACACACTGGCCCAGATGACACGCTGGTCCAGATGACACACTGGTCCAGATGACTGGTCCAGATGGCACACTGGTCCAGATGACACACTGATCCAGATGACACACTGGCCCAGATGACACACTGGCCCAGATGACACGCTAGTCCAGATGACACTGGTCCAGATGACACACTGGTCCAGATGACTGGTCCAGATGGCACACTGGTCCAGATGACTGGTCCAGATGACACACTGGTCCAGATGACTGGTCCAGATGACACACTGGTCCAGATGACACACTGGTCCAGATGACACACTGGTCCAGATGACACACTGGTCCAGATGACACACTGGTCCAGATGACTGGTCCAGATGGCACACTGATCCAGATGACACACTGATCCAGATGACACACTGATCCAGATGACACACTGATCCAGATGACACACTGGTCCAGATGACACACAGGTCCAGATGACACACTGGTCCAGATGACTGGTCCAGATGGCACACTGATCCAGATGACACACTGATCCAGATGACACACTGATCCAGATGACACACTGGTCCAGATGACACACTGGTCCAGATGACTGGTCCAGATGGCACACTGATCCAGATGACACACTGATCCAGATGACACACTGATCCAGATGACACACTGATCCAGATGACACACTGATCCAGATGACACACTGATCCAGATGACACACTGGTCCAGATGACACACTGATCCAGATGACACACTGGTCCAGATGACACACCGGCCCAGGTGGCACACCACGATAACAGTCAAGACAAGAACCAACTAGGAGAATGAGACACAACAATCAAGATAAGAGCCACCTTGAAGAATGAGACACTTGTGAAACAATTGGTAACCTTAATTGTGGAAACGTTTCGCCAACTGGCTGGCGAAACGCCCCAGCAATTTAGATTCCCAAATACTGCACAAGTGTCTTATTCTTCAACTTGTCAGTTTTCTAAATCAGTACATCAAGATCCAGCTTGTAGAACAAGTATTTACTAAGACAACGTTTTGTTGTATCGGTCTTTATCATGACTTGCTGAAGTTTTACAAAGAGCGAAACGTAAACGTAATAAAAGTTGCGCAGCCAATCTTAAAGACCTGTCGTATCTTCCTTCTGGTAATTGCTGGAGTAATTTCTAAGAGGCTGTTGAGAGGAGTCTCAAGAGGATCTGGAAGGGTTTTGCTAGGTCTACCAGAGGCCACGCCAGGGTGTTGGAGGAGAATAACACTAAAACGTCTGGAACGGCTTAAGGGAGCATCTGCCTGGAAGGTCTGGAAAGGCTTAAGGGAGCATCTGCCTGGAAGGTCTGGAACTGGAGGGAGCATCTGCCTGGAAGGTCTGGAAAGGCTTAAGGGAGCATCTGCCTCGGAGGTCTAGTACGGCTTGAGGAAGCATCTGCCCGGAAGGTCTGGAATAGCTTGAGGGAGCATCTGCCTGGAAGGTCTAGAACTTGAGGGAGAATCTGCCTGGAAGGTCTGAAACGGCTTGAGGGAGCATCTGCCTGGAAGGTCTGGAACAGCTTGAGGGAGCATCTGCCTGGAAGGTCTGGAACAGCTTGAGGGAGCATCTGCCTGGAAGGTCTGGAACAGCTTGAGGGAGCATCTGCCTAGAAGGTCTGGAACGGCTTGAGGGAGCATCTGCCTGGAAGGTCTGGAACAGCTTGAGGGAGCATCTGCCTGGAAGGTCTGGAACAGCTTGAGGGAGCATCTGCCTGGAAGGTCTGGAACGCCTACCTGTATTTTACGACGCTCGTGCATTTCCCTCTCTTTTTTATTTTTTCTCGGTGTATTTTCCCGTCTCCTGCCTTTTTCCTGTCTCTCCTCTGAGTTTATTTCAACTTTCCCTCCATTTGCTGTTGGTGTTTCTTTCTTATTTACACTATACCGTTATCCTTGACTTGTACGTCTCCCGTATTTTATTTTTATTCACTGCTTCTTAGGGTCACTATTCTTATTCTTCGTTCTAGTCCTTCATCACTTTTTTTCTCCTTCATCACTTTTTTCTCCTTCATCACTTTTTTTTTTCTCCTTCATCCTTCTCTTCCTCCAGTACCATCTGTCTCCATTCCTCTCCAATGCCGTATCTCTTTCCTACGAGTTTTTTCTCAAAGGATTTCCACCAGCTTTTCCAGTCACTGTCTTCTCTAAGGTTTCCCAGTGACTGTTTTCCCAACTAGATTTATTTCAGTGGGTGCGAGGTTCAAGAAGGGTATCCTTCTGGTACTGCATAACCACAGTTGCCTGTACCTCAATTAATGAGATAGGAATAGTGCAGAGTGCGGCATAAGTTTCTCAGTTTGATTAATCTCTCTCAAGGCAGACGATATAGCTTTACCAATCTTTCTTCATAGCTTAATACTCTCAGATTACGAACATAGCTATCAATACCAATCAAGAGTGAGCTTCAAGACTGATCGTCAAGAGTGAGCCTCAAGACTGAGCCTCAAGACAAGGAAACCAATTGATTTAATAAAATTCTCAAATTAAAACTTTCACAGCTCAAAGTGAAAGTGACACCTACACTGTCAGCTGTGCAGTTGCACTGTAAGCTGTGCAGCTACACTGCCAGCTGTGCAGCTACACTGTCAGCTGTGCAGCTACACTGTCAGATGTGCAGCTACATTGTCAGTTGTTCAGCTACATTGTCAGCTGTGCAGCTATACTGTCAGCTGTGCAGATACACTATCAGTTGTGCAACTACACTGTCAGTTGTGCAACTACACTGTCAGTTGTGCAACTACACTGTCAGCTGTGCAACTACACTGTCAGCTGTGCAACTACACTGTCAGCTGTGCAACTACACTGTCAGCTGTGCAACTACACTGTCAGCTGTGCAACTACACTGTCAGCTGTGCAACTACACTGTCAGCTGTGCAACTACACTGTCAGCTGTGCAACTGCACACTTGACTTTCACTCTCCGTCGTGGCTGAGTTAAGTGGCATATTTGTTGAAGGTTCGAAGCTCCGCCGTTGAGGATTTTGCAAGTTACCTCAGCCATTCCAGGATGTTAGTAATGGGTTCAGTAACTCTGGTCATAGGGCTCCTGCACCTGTCAATTGTACCTAGAATCTTGACCTAGTTACCGTACACCAGTGCTGAAAATTTGAAGCCGATCAGATGAGACGTTCTTGTGTTATAGCGAAATGCTAGAGGAAGAAAAAAAAGAGAAAATATCAGGCGGCCCCTTAAAGGATAAATAATAATAATAATAATAATAATAATAATAATAATAATAATAATAATAATAATAATAATAATAATAATAATAATAATTAATAATAATAGTTCAACCTCTCGGGGTTTTAGTGCCGAAAGATCATTCAGAAATTTAGTGTTGGGTAACAGGTAATGGGCGATTAAAGATGAGGATGAGAATAGGGGGAGGATGGAGAATAGTAGAGAGAAAGTTGCGGGATGAGGGGAAAGAGGGGGTGATATATGAGAGACGGTGGTGGGAGATGGGGGGGGGATATTGCTGGTGACTACATCATAAGACTAACACCAGGGGAACAACTTTAGGTATATACAAGGGAATGAAGAGAGTTGTGAGGGTGGCAGCACTTGAAGAGATTACCACAACTCTGCCAAGTAGCAAGTAAGACGCTTTCTCAAGCCTTAAAACTCTCTTAAGGGATTCAAGAGGAGATTTAAGGATAACGTGTTTATATGATCAAGAACAGAATATATATATATATATTTATATATATATATATATATATATATATATATATATATATATATATATATATATATATATATATATATATATATATATATATTATATATATATATTGCCTCTTCACATACATAGGTCTTTCACAATATTTTGAAGGTTGCATCCAGCATGTGGGTGACCGCTCCCTCTCCTGCATTTTATGGAGATAAATGCATTTCGGGTCTCCCTTTTACAGTGCATTCTCTGCTTGCATTCTGATGACCAACCGCATTTTTACCCCTTACCAACAACTGCATTTTCTCTCTCCCTCCTGCATTTTTATCCTCCTTTGTCTCTTCTCCATGGATGTAGACTGTATTTTTATCAGGGGTCGTGGACGTAACAATTGTATATAACATCCCTCTGTCCAGACTATGACATTCACCTGGATTTATTTCACACATCCTCTACATCCAAGCGTGTAACGAGGCATGTACTTACACACACTCACACACACACGCATGCATGCGCAGACACACACACGCGCACAAACGGACACATACACTCAGTTTTAAGTGCAGGTATGATAGGGTCAACGAGGCTAGGGAGGGAGGGAGGGAATCTCACAAGTGGAAAGTTGAGAGGCGGGGCCAGGAGCTGAGATCTGACAAGGCAAGACATTGAAAGATCATGACACTGAACGTCAGCAGTGATTGTTACTCAAGTCCGGCCTGCTGGCAAACCGGCAGGCCGGACTTGAGTCCTGGAGATGGGAAGTACAGTGCCTGGAAGTACAGTGTTAATGTTCCAGACTATGGATCAAAACAATGTCATTGTTCCAGACTATGGATCAAAACAATGTCATTGTTCCAGACTATGGAGCAAAACAATATCATTGTTCCAGACTATGGATCAAAACAATATCATTGTTCCAGACTATGGATCAAAACAATATCATTGTTCCAGACTATGGATCAAAACAATATCATTGTTCCAGACTATGGATCAAAACAACGTCATTGTTCCAGACTATGTATCAAAACAATATCATTGTTCCAGACTATGGATCAAAACAATATCATTGTTCCAGACTATGGATCAAAACAATATCATTGTTCCAGACTATGGATCAAAACAATGTCATTGTTCCAGACTATTGATCAAAACTCTTCTCCAGGTTAAGGGACTGACCACCTCAACACTGCGTCTTCAAGGGTGATGGCCCGATTACATTGTCTTCACATCTCTACTGCTTCTGCTGCCTCCTCTGTACTCGACTGAAGAAGCCTACTGTGTAGGCGAAACGTTTCTGAATAAAGATACCTAAGTGTTGCACAAGTGTCATCACCAAGGTGACAGCAGCACTTGCGGGTGCAGCGCCAGCAATGGAACTCATAATCTACATGACTTGAGACAACTTGAGAGGGTGTAAAGATTTGCAACAAGACTAGTTTAATATTATTGATGGTATATGACTGATACGTTGATCAGCAGGACACATGCGCAACACGTGAGTGTCTTTATTACCGAAACGTTTCGCTAGCAGGCTTCTTCAGTTGAATGCAGGTAAGCGTAACACAGGAGACAGTAGTAGTAGTAGTAGTAGTAGTTTTGAGGTGATCAGTCCTCCTACTATGGCTGAGGGACTGACGATTTCAATATTATTACTTTTACTGCCTTTAGTGTTATATTTGCCTGTACTCGATTGAAAAATACTGCTGTGCTGGCGAAACGTTTCAGCAGTGGAAGGAACTAAACTATTAAGATGGACTCGAAGGGTCAGGGGAGACTTAGTCACAACATGCAAGATCCTCCTCTCAGACGTAACTGCGAGGTTCAGAGAAACAGCGTTTTATGTTGTTGGGGACTACCAGGAGTAAACAAAATGAAGGAAAAACACTTCATCTACCTCTTCGCTTCCTCTCTCCTCGTCTTCCTCCTCCCGCTTTATTATACTGCTTCCTTTGGCCCCGTTAGTCTTAACATAAGATGAAAAAACTATCCCTTACCTCCTCACGCATTCAATTCTTTCTCCCTCCCCCGCCACATCACCCCTCACCCTCATTTCACTCCTTCCCCCCTCCTCCCTCCCTCCCCCACAATCGAAGTGATAAGATCTGCATCTCGCAAATAAATTCCAGAATTGTGTCCCCCCTTCCCTGGGATGTCAACCCCCCTTCCCTGGGATGTCAAGTACAGGTGTCAGCACTGACTGAGACAGTGAGAGAGAGAGAGAGAGAGAGAGAGAGAGAGAGAGAGAGAGAGAGAGAGAGAGAGAGAGAGAGAGAGAGAGAGAGAGAGAGAGAGAGAGAGAGAGAGAGAGAGAGGAAGAATGAACAAGAAAAATAATAATAATAATAATAAGAAGAAGAAGAATGAAGAAGAAAGAAAAAAGAACAATAACAAGAGAACAAAGCAAGAATAAGAACACGAACAACAAGAAAGGAGAAATCTGGACCTGGAGAAGTGACTGGTCGCCTCTGGGATGCTATCCAATCATCTCTATTGAATATTTTTGACAGTGGAAGGCAGGCGAGGCAGGGAGGGGGTGTGGGTAGCTGGAGAGAGGTGGGGGCAGTTGGGCAGGGGTTTGGGTAGCTGGAGAGGGGGTGTGGGCAGCTGGGGAGGGAGGTGTGGGTAGCTAGGGAGGGGTGGGGACAGCTGGACAAGAGTGTGGGTACCTGGAGAGGGGGTGTGGACAGCTGGGGAGGGAGGTGTGGGTAGCTAGGGAGGGGGTGTGGGTAGCTGGAGAGAGGTGGGGGAAGTTGGGCAGGGGTTTGGGTAGCTGGAGAAGGGGTGTGGGCAGCTGTGGAGGGAGGTGTGTGTTGCTAGGGAGGGGTGGGGATAGCTGGGCAAGGGTGTGGGTACCTGGAGAGGGGGTGTGGGCAGCTGGGGAGGGGGTGTTGGAGGGTTACTACAACAAAACAGTCACTGGGAGGGTAACTACAACAAAACAGTCACTGGGAGGATAACTACAACAAAACAGTCACTGAGAGGGTAATTACAACAAAACAGTCACTGGGAGGATAACTACAACAGAACAGTCACTGGGAGGGTAACTACAACAAAACAGTCACTGGGAGGGTAACTACAACAAAACAGTCACTGGGAGGGTAACTACAACAAAACAGTCACTGGGAGGGTAACTACAACAAAACAGTCACTGGGAGGGTAACTACAACAAAACAGTCACTGGGAGGGTAACTACAACAAAACAGTCACTGGGAGGGTAACTACAACAAAACAGTCACTGGGAGGGTAACTACAACAAAACAGTCACTGGAAGGGTAACTACAACAAAACAGTCACTGGGAGGGTAACTACAACAAAACAGTCACTGGGAGGGTAACTACAACAGAACAGTCACTGGGAGGATAACTACAACAAAACAGTCACTGAGAGGGTAACTACAACAAAACAGTCACTGGGAGGGTAACTACAACAAAACAGTCACTAGGAGGATAACTACAACAAAACAGTCACTGGAAAGGTAACTACAACAGAACAGTCACTGGGAGGGTAACTACAACAAAACAGTTACTGGGAGGGTAACTACAACAAAACAGTCACTGGGAGGGTAACTACAACAAAACAGTCACTGGGAGGATAACTACAACAACACAGTCACTGAGAGGGTAACTACAAAAAAACAGTCACTGGGAGGATAACTACAACAAAACAGTCACTGGAAGTGTAATTACAACAAAACAGTCACTGGGAGGATAACTACAACAGAACAGTCACTGGGAGGGTAACTACAACAAAACAGTCACTGGGAGGGTAACTACAACAAAACAGTCACTGGGAGGGTAACTACAACAAAACAGTCACTGGGAGGGTAACTACAACAAAACAGTCACTGGGAGGGTAACTACAACAAAACAGTCACTGGGAGGGTAACTACAACAAAACAGTCACTGGGAGGGTAACTACAAGAAAACAGTCACTGGAAGGGTAACTACAACAAAACAGTCACTGGGAGGGTAACTACAACAAAACAGTCACTGGGAGGGTAACTACAACAGAACAGTCACTGGGAGGGTAACTACAACAAAACAGTCACTGAGAGGGTAACTACAACAAAACAGTCACTGGGAGTGTAACTACAACAAAACAGTCACTGGGAGGATAACTACAACAAAACAGTCACTGGAAAGGTAACTACAACAGAACAGTCACTGGGAGGGTAACTACAACAAAACAGTTACTGGGAGGGTAACTACAACAAAACAGTCACTGGGAGGGTAACTACAACAAAACAGTCACTGGGAGGGTAACTACAACAAAACAGTCACTGGGAGGATAACTACAACAAAACAGTCACTGAGAGGGTAACTACAACAAAACAGTCACTGGGAGGATAACTACAACAAAACAGTCACTGGAAGGGTAACTACAACAAAACAGTCACTGGGAGGATAACTACAACAAAACAGTCACTGGGAGTTTAACTACAACAAAACAGTCACTGGGAGGGTAACTACAACAAAACAGTCACTGGGAGGGTAACTACAACAAAACAGTCACTGGAAGGGTAACTACAACAAAACAGTCACTGGAAGGGTAACTACAACAAAACAGTCACTGGGAGGGTAACTACAACAAAACAGTCACTGGGAGGGTAACTACAACAAAACAGTCACTGGAAGGGTAACTACAACAAAACAGTCACTGGGAGGATAACTACAACAAAACAGTCACTGGAAGGGTAACTACAACAAAACAGTCACTGGGAGGGTAACTACAACAAAACAGTCACTGGGAGGGTAACTACAACAAAACAGTCACTGAGAGGGTAACTACAACAAAACAGTCACTGAGAGGGTAACTACAACAAAACAGTCACTGAGAGGGTAACTAAACAAAACAGTCACTGAGAGGGTAACTAAACAAAACAGTCACTGAGAGGGTAACTACAACAAAACAGTCACTGGGAGGATAACTACAACAAACTGAGAGAGGAGTCTTCTCTATACTTTTTCCAGGAAATAATTACGAACATGCTGGAGTGCCCGAGGAGGTTGGCACTACGATGCCTGAACACCAGCGTCACTGCCACGACACCAAAGTCACTGCCACAACACCAGGGTCACTGCTGCTACACAAGAATTACTGCAACAACACAACACCAGTCACTGCTACAACACAAGAGTCACTGCTACAACACAAGAGTCACTGTCACAACACCAGAGTCACTGCCACAGCACCAGAGTCACTGTCACAACACCAGAGTCACTGCTGCTACACCAGAGTCACTGCTGCTACACCAGAGTCACTGCTGCTACACCAGAGTCACTGCTGCTACACCAGAGTCACTGCTGCTACTCCAGTCACTGCCACAACACCAGAGTCACTGCTGCTACACCGGGAAATAATTACGAACATGCTGGAGTGCCCGAGGAGGTTGGCACTACGATGCCTGAACAGTGCCGCCTCTGCTGCCACCAGTCACTGCCACGACACTAGCGTCACTGCCACGACACAAAGTCATTGCCACAACACCAGGGTCACTGCTGCTACTCCAGAATTACTGCAACAACACCAGTCACTGCTACAACACAAGTCACTTTCACAACACCAGAGTCACTGCCACAACACCAGAGTCACTGTCACAACACCAGAGTCACTCCTGCTACAATAGAGTCACTGCTGCTACACTAGAGTCACTGCTGCTACACCAGTCACTGCTGCTACACCGGAGTCACTGCTGCTACACCGGAGTCACTGCTGCTACACCGGAGTCACTGCTGCTACACCGGAGTCACTGCTGCTACACCGGAGTCACTGCTGCTACACCGGAGTCACTGCTGCTACACCGGAGTCACTGCTGCTACACCGGAGTCACTGCTGCTACACCAGTCACTGCTGCTACACCGGAGTCACTGCTGCTACACCAGAGTCACTGCTGCTACACCGAAGTCACTGCTGCTACATCGGAGTCACTGCTGCTACACCGGAGTCACTGCTGCTACACCAATCACTGCTGCTACACCGGAGTCACTGCTGCTACACCGGAGTCACTGCTGCTACACCGGAGTCACTGCTGCTACACCGGAGTCACTGCTGCTACACCAGTCACTGCTGCTACACCGGAGTCACTGCTGCTACACCAGAGTCACTGCTGCTACACCGAAGTCACTGCTGCTACATCGAGTCACTGCTGCTACACCGAGTCACTGCTGCTACACCAATCACTGCTGCTACACCGGAGTCACTGCTGCTACACCGGAGTCACTGCTGCTACACCAGTCACTGCTGCTACACCAGAGTCACTGCTGCTACACCGGAGTCACTGCTGCTACACCGGAGTCACTGCTGCTACACCGGAGTCACTGCTGCTACACCGGAGTCACTGCTGCTACACCAGTCACTGCTGCTACACCAGTCACTGCTGCTACACCGGAGTCACTGCTGCTACACCGGAGTCACTGCTGCTACACCAGTCACTGCTGCTACACCAGTCACTGCTGCTACACCGGAGTCACTGCTGCTACACCAGTCACTGCTGCTACACCAGAGTCACTGCTGCTACACCGGAGTCCCTGCTGCTACACCGGAGTCACTGCTGCTACACCAGTCACTGCTGCTACACCGGAGTCACTGCTGCTACACCGGAGTCACTGCTGCTACACCGGAGTCACTGCTGCTACACCAGTCACTGCTGCTACACCAGTCACTGCTGCTACACCGGTGTCACTGCTGCTACACCGGAGTCACTGCTGCTACACCAGTCACTGCTGCTTCAACTTCCTGTAAATTAGTGCCGCTTTTCAAGACATGATTGGTAGCTGGGCTTTCAGGAGAGCTCTTGATGCTCAAGTTCTAGGCGAACCCTTGAAGCTCAAACACTATGAGGGCTCTTAAAGCCCACGTTCTAAGAGAACCCTTGATGCTGAAGCTCTAAGAGAATCCTTGATGCTCAAGTTCTAAGAGAACCCTTGATACTGAAGTTCTAAGAGAAACCTTGATGCTGAAGTTTTAAGAGAACCCTTGATGCTCAAGTTCTAAGAGAACCCTTGATGCTCGAACTCTATGAGGGCTCTTGATGCACAAGTTCTATGAGAACCCTTGATACTCGAACTCTATGAGGGCTCTTGATGCACAAGTTCTAAGAGAACCCTTGATGCCCAAGTTCTAATGAGAACCCTTGATGCCCAAGTTCTAGGAGAGCACTTGCTGCCCAAGTTCTAAGAGAACCCTTGCTGCCCAAGTGCTAAGAGAACCCTTGATGACCAAGTTCTAAGAGAACCCTTGATGCCCAAGTTCTAGGACAGCACTTGCTGCCTAAGTTCTAAGAGAACCCTTGCTGCCCAAGTTCTAAGAGAACCCTTGATGCCCAAGTTCTAGAAGAGGACTTGCTGCCCAAGTTCTAGGAGAACCCTTGATGCCCAAGTTCTAGGAGAGCACTTGCTGCCCAAGTTCTAAGAGAACCCTTGATGCCCAAGTTCTAAGAGAACCCTTGATGCCCAAGTTCTAAGAGAACCCTTGATGCCCAAGTTCTAGGAGAGCACTTGCTGCCCAAGTTCTAAGAGAACCCTTGCTGCCCAAGTTCTAAGAGAACCCTTGATGCCCAAGTTCTAGAAGAGCACTTGCTGCCCAAGTTCTAGGAAAGCACTTGCTGCCCAAGTTCTAGGAGAACCCTTGATGCCCAAGTTCTAGGAGAGCACTTGCTGCCCAAGTTCTAGGAGAACCCTTGATGCCCAAGTTCTAGGAGAGCACTTGCTGCCCAAGTTCTAGGAGAGCACTTGCTGCCCAAGTTCTAGGAGAGCACTTGCTGCCCAAGTTCTAGGAGAGCACTTGCTGCTCAAGTTCTAGGAGAACACTTGCTGCCCAAGTTCTAGGAGAACACGTGCTGCCCAAATTCTAGGAGAACACTTTCTGCCCAAGTTCTAGGAGAGCACTTGCTGCCCAAGTTCTAGGAGAGCACTTGCTGCCCAAGTTCTAGGAGAACCCTTGATGCCCAAGTTCTAGGAGAGCACTTGCTGCCCAAGTTCTAGGAGAACACTTGCTGCCCAAGTTCTAGGAGAGCACTTGCTGCCCAAGTTCTAGGAGAACACTTGCTGCCCAAGTTCTAGGAGAGCACTTGCTGACCAAGTTCTAGGAGAGCACTTGATGCCCAAGTTCTAGGAGAGCACTTGATGCCCAAGTTCTAGGAGAGCACTTGCTGCACAAGTTCTAGAAGAGCACTTGATACCCAAGTTCTAGGAGAGCACTTGATACCCAAGTTCTAGGAGAGCACTTGATACCCAAGTTCTAGGAGAGCACTTGATACCTAAGTTCTAGGAGAGCACTTGATACCCAAGTTCTAGGAGAGCACTTGATACCCAAGTTCTAGGAGAACCCTTGATACCCAAGTTCTAGGAGAGCACTTGATACCCAAGTTCTAGGAGAGCACTTGATACCCTAGTTCTAGGAGAGCACTTGATACCCAAGTTCTAAAAGAACCCTTGATACCCAAGTTCTAGGAGAGCACTTGCTGCCCAAGCTCTAGGAGAGCACTTGCTGCTTGAGAGAGTACGAAAGGACGAGAATCTAAAATAGAACTCAAAGTTTAGACTCCAGAATTAAAAGCAGATCTATTTAGCTCTATTTTAAACAGACTACATAGTCACGTACAACGGATCACGGTACAACACGCAGCTCTGCTGGGTGCGTGATCTTTGTAGGACTGAACGGTCCCGTGGGTTAGAGCGTTGTGAATTTTCGCACACCATACCACTTGTTCGTGGTTACAATACTATATATATATATATATATATATGCAAAAAGATCACAGTAAACAGGTGATATCAAAAAGTCTTGAACTAAGATTAAAACAACATAAATATAGCATTAGAACTGGACAAGATTCTAATGCTCTATTTATTCATGTGAGAGATTTTAACCATCCAATTGATTTTCAAAATGCTGAGAAGGTTGTATCAAGCAAGTCCATGGTTGAGAGGAATATAATAGAATCATGTTTCATTAAAAGCAGTTTTGAAAATAATATGAATATTTCTTTTGGTTTATATAAATTGGATTCATTTATAATTAATAAAATTTGGGAAGAATTTAATGATAAATTGGACTAATCTTAATTCTTGGGAAGAGTTTCAGGTCCTTTCTTATGTTCCTCTTCACAGAGTCGTGCGATGTTACGCTACTGTGAGGTGTAGTCTTTGTTAGTGTGATGTGACTGTGAGGTGTAGTCTCGCCCCTTATATAAGCCCTTCTTGTCATGTTTCCTGTTATAGTTCCTTGATAATGTGAGTAGTCACGAAAGCGCTTGTTTCGATATATATTTATATATATATATATATATATATATATATATATATATATATATATATATATATATATATATATATATATATATATATATATATATATATATATATATATATATATATATGACAAATTTTTCACGTAAATTCCCAGATTTCCGATACGAAATCTTTAGATAAAATATCGTTTTATCCAGAACAGATTCAGCGTTGTTGAGACGCATCTTGTGCCTTGTTCCACGCTAACGTCCGAAGAGTCTGAAAAGTCTCCTAGAAACCAGGGAAAATACGATTTCACGCCTCTTATAAGAATCCGATACCAATGAAGGTGAGTTCCGTTCAAGAAGAGACGCCGCTCAATGCCTCAGGAAAGAAAAAAAACACGAATATATTACTGGCAGCAAAAAATATATTGACTGACTAAAGCGATAAAAAAATCGTAAAAAAATAAGGAACATAAACACAGGTAATAAATAATGTTAATAAAGCCCACATGTAATAAAGAAGAAAGAAGATATATACGCCAAGATGTGTATTTATGTACATATATACACCAAGAGGTGTATTTGTGTATATATAAATACATCAAGCGTATTTGTGTATATATATATATACACTGAATGTTTACCTTAATCCCTGTTTTAGGGATTAAAATGTTGGTGACTGGTGGTGAACAGGATACTTGCAGTCTTAAGTAGTCGATAAGCTTGAAACCTCATTAACCAAAGAAGAAATAAGAAAACATACGATGATAAACAATTAACCAAATAGGAAACAAGATAGCAAACAAAGATAAACAACAGGAGGAGTACATGCATTACTTGTTTCATGACTCACGGACAGTGTCAGTGTCTGGGGCTTCGTCAGTCGCGTGAGATGATTCTGTCTGAATCTTCTCATGATTCTCCTCCTCCTCCTCCTTTCTTCACCCTCCTCCTCCTTTCTTCACCCTCCTCCTCCTCCTTCACGACAGTTATATATAGAAATTGAATAAAATAAAGTCAATCCTTAAATCTTGATGGCAGACGCACATATCCTGTTTTTTTCGTTGTTGTTACTTTGGTTACACCTGTTGAACACTGACTGCCTCAGTAAGACAGCTCTCTCTCTCTCTCTCTCTCTCTCTCTCTCTCTCTCTCTCTCTCTCTGACACAAGACTGTACAATAAACTAACACGACTCATAAACACGACTCAAAATATAAATTACATAGAAAACTACAACACCAGGTTCACACGCTACAACACCAGGTTCACACGCTACAACACCAGGTTCACACACTACAACACCAGGTTCACACACTACAACACCAGGTTCACACACTACAACACCAGGTTCACACACTACAACACCAGGTTCACACGCTACAACACCAGGTTCACACACTACAACACAAGGTCACACACTACAACACCAGGTTCACACGCTACAACACCAGGTTCACACGCTACAACACCAGGTTCAACACTACAACACCAGGTTCACACACTACAACACCAGGTTCACACACTACAACACCAGGTTCACACGCTACAACACCAGGTTCACACACTACAACACAAGGTCACACACTACAACACCAGGTTCACACGCTACAACACCAGGTTCACACGCTACAACACCAGGTTCACACGCTACAACACCAGGTTCACACGCTACAACACCAGGTTCACACGCTACAACACCAGGTTCACACGCTACAACACCAGGTTCACACACTACAACACCAGGTTCACACGCTACAACACCAGGTTCACACGCTACAACACCAGGTTCACACGCTACAACACCAGGTTCACACGCTACAACACCAGGTTCACACGCTACAACACCAGGTTCACACACTACAACACCAGGTTCACACGCTACAACACCAGGTTCACACGCTACAACACCAGGTATACACGCTACAACACCAGGTTCACACGCTACAACACCAGGTTCACACCTACAACACCAGGTTCAGACGCTACAACACCAGGTTCACACGCTACAACACCAGGTTCACACGCTACAACACCAGGTTCACACACTACAACACCAGGTTCACACACTACAACACCAGGTTCAAACGCTACAACACCAGGTTCACACGCTACAACACCAGGTATACACACTACAACACCAGGTTCACACACTACAACACCAGGTTCACACGCTACAACACCAGGTTCACACGCTACAACACCAGGTTCACACGCTACAACACCAGGTTCACACGCTACAACACCAGGTTCACACGCTACAACACCAGGTTCACACGCTACAACACCAGGTTCACACACTACAACACCAGGTTCACAGCTACAACACCAGGTTCACACGCTACAACACCAGGTAACACGCTACAACACCAGGTTCACACGCTACAACACCAGGTTCACACACTACAACACCAGGTTCAGACGCTACAACACCAGGTTCACACGCTACAACACCAGGTTCACACCTACAACACCAGGTTCACACCTACAACACCAGGTTCACACACTACAACACCAGGTTCAAACGCTACAACACCAGGTTCACACGCTACAACACCAGGTATACACCTACAACACCAGGTTCACACACTACAACACCAGGTTCACACGCTACAACACCAGGTTCACACAACAACACCAGGTTCACACGCTACAACACCAGGTTCACACGCTACAACACCAGGTTCACACGCTACAACACCAGGTATACACACTACAACACCAGGTTCACACGCTACAACACCAGGTTCACACGCTACAACATCAGGTTCCCACGCCAGAACACCAGGTTCACACGCTACAACATCAGGTTCCCACGCCACAACACCAGGTTCACACGCTACAACACCAGGTTACACGCTACAACACCAGGTTCCCACGCCACAACACCAGGTATACACACTACAACACCAGGTTCACACGCTACAACACCAGGTTCCACGCTACAACACCAGGTTCACACGCTACAACACCAGGTTCACACGCTACAACACCAGGTTCACACGCTACAACACCAGGTTCCCACGCAACAACACCAGGTTCACACGCTGCAACACCAGGTTCACACGCTACAACACCAGGTTCACACGCTACAACACCAGGTATACACACTACAACACCAGGTTCACACGCTACACCACGCACACACACACACACACACACACACTTTACGACCGCTGTTCCAGGAAAGCACAAACAATAATATTTATACGACTCCTATTTCTCAGCTTGGAGAAGGTCGAGCTGGAACGGAACATAATGTAAAAATTTTGTAGATATTCCATTCCAAGGGAACGTTTTCCCCTGCGTTATTTAGTCGTCTGTGTGATATATGTACTTCACACATGTGAGTGTATGTGTGTGTATGCGCACTCATACGACCTTCATTCCGAATTTCTTAATAGTTCTTGTCATTTACTGTTCCCTTCAGAGGTTAGAATTATTCCTCCTTAAGTTACTCATGTCATAATAGGCGACTAAAATGCCGGGAGCAAGAGTTAAAACAAGCGTATGAGAGAACCAGAGCTAGACAAGCTGGTGTATCTGGGAGAACCAGAGCTAGACAAGCTGGTGTATCTGGGAGAACCAGAGCTAGACAAGCTGGTGTATCTGAGAGAACCAGAGCTAGACAAGCTGGTGTATCTGAGAGAACCAGAGCTAGACAAGCTGGTGTATCTGGGAGACCCAGAGCTAGACAAGCTGGTGTATCTGAGAGAACCAGAGCTAGACAAGCTGGTGTATCTGAGTGAACCAGAGCTAGACAAGTTGGTATATCTGGGAAAACCAGAGCTAGACACGCTGGTGTATCTGAGAGAACCAGAGCTAGACAAGCTGGTGT
>WNWK01021124.1:0-34572 GCA_009830355.1 Cherax destructor | reverse complement strand
CATACTTCCTGACGCCCCCAGACGATTGGGGGCGCTCACCAGCGCTATTTCCCTGCCCTTTACCAGAGCGTATTCCTGACGCTCACCGAAGCTACCCGACCTCACCAAGCTACTTCCTGACGCTCACCAGAGATACTTCCTGACGCCCCCCAGCAGCGTATTTCCCCTGACGCTAAACAGCAGCGATTCCTGACGCTCCCCGGGACGATTTCCGGGCGCCCCCCAAAAAGGCTATTTCCCGGGCCTTTCACCAGTAGCGTACTTCCTGACGCTCACCAGGGCTTTTTCCCTGCCCACCAGAGCGTACTTCCTGACGCTCACCGGCACCCCCGACCTCCCACAGCTACTTCTTGACGCTCACCAGCAGCTACTTCCTGACGCTCCCCAGCAGCGTATTTCCCTGACGCCCCCCGGAATTTTACTTCCTAAAGCTCAGACGTACTTCCTGCGCTCACCAAGCGTACCCCCTGCCTCACCAGTAGGGGTACTTCCTGACGCTCACCAGGCTTTTCTTTGACGTTTCCCCAGGGTACCCCCTGACGCTCCCAGACCCTATTTTAAAACCTCAAAAAGGCTATTTCCTGACGCTCACCAGCAGCTATTCCTGACGCTAAAAAATATTTCCCTGAGCTCACCAGCGGGTACTTCCTGACGCTCACAGCGGGGTATTTCCGACCCACAGAGCGTATTTCCCGGCCCCAGCAGCGTATTCCTGACGCTAAAGGGCCCTTTCCTGACGTCACCAGGGCGTACTTCTTGCCCTCAAAACGCATTTCCCCTGATCACCAGCAGCTACTTCTTGACGCTCCCGGGGTTTTTTTCCCCTGACGCTCACCAGCAGCGTATTTCCCCTGACGCTCACCAGCAGCTTCTTCCTGACCCCCCAAAAAGGGGTACCCCTCCCTCCCAGCAGCGTACTTCCTGACGCTCACCAGAGCGTTTCCTGACGCCCCCCCGGGGTTTTTTTCCCTGACCTCAAGCAGCTTTCCTGACGTCCCCAAACAGCTTTTTTTCCCCTGACGCTCCCCAAAACCCAAGCGAAAATTCCTGACGCTCACCACCCCCACCCAACTTTTTTAAAGCTCAAAAAAAATTTCCTGACGCTCCCAGCACCCCTTATTTCCTTTTTGACCCCAAAAAAGCTATTTCCCAAAAACCTCCAGCAGCGTACTTCCTGACGCTCACCAGCACCCCGGTCCCCCTTTCCTGACGCTCACCAGAGCGTACTTCCTGACGCTCACCAGCAGCTACTTCCTGCCCTCACCAGCAGCGTACTTCCTGCCCGCTCACCAGCAGCCACTTAAATGACGCTCACCAGCAGCTACTTCCTGCCCTTTTCACCAGCAGCGTACTTCCTGACGCTCACCGGGAAAGCTACTTCCTGACGCTCACCAGCAGCGTCCCCCTTTCCTGACGTTCACCAGCACCCAATTTTCTGACGCTCACCAGCAGGTCTTCCTGACGCTCACCAGCAGCGTACTTCCTGACGCTCACCAGCAGCGACTTCCTGACGCTCACCAGCACCCAATTTCCCTGACGCTCACCAGCAGCGTATTTCCTGACGTTCACCAGCAAAATTTTTCCTGACCTCACCAGCGGTATTTCCCCTAAAGCCCCACCACCCAGCACTTCCTGACGCTCACCAGCAGGTATTTTGACCTCACCAGACCCTTTCCTGACGCTCACCAGCAGCGTACTTCCTGACGCTCACCAGCAGCGACTTCCTGACGCCACCAGCAGCTTTCCCCGACGCTAAAGCAGCTATTCCTGACGCTCCCCCAGCGTACTTCCGACCTCACCAGCAGCTACTTCCTGACGCTCACCAGCAGCGTACTTCCTGACGCTCCCCCGGCGGGGACATTTGCCGTTTACCAAAACCCAGGGTTCTCCGGGCGTAAGGGGCCCTTTATTCCGGGGGTTTCACCCCCTTTTTTGGGGACGGCTCACCAAAACCCGGTTCTCCTGGCTGGGGTAACTTTCCTGTTACCAAAACCCGGGGCTTCAGCCCCGGTTTTGGAAAACTTGGCCTTTTAAAGCGGGTTTTTCCCCTTGCGCTGGGTACTTGGGCCGCACCAAGCCACTTTAGTCCGGGCGCGGTAAATTCCGTTACCAAGCCATTTCGCCGGGCGCGTTTTTTTTTTTCCTATTTACCCCGGGGGGGCTTATCCTGGCTCGGTGTAACTTTCCTGACCAAAACCAGGGCTTAATCCTGGCTCGGGTACTCCTGATTCCCGGGGCTTACCCCGGCTCTTTGGAACATTTTCCTTACCAACCCAGGGCTTCTGGCCCCGGGGAAAATTTGCCCCCACCAAACCCGGGGCTTCAGTCCTGGCTGCTGGTGGGGACATTGTGCCGCTTATTCCAAGCCGGGGCTTCAACCCTGGCTGCGTTTGGACATTGTGCCTGCTTTTTCCGCCAGGGCTTCAGTCCGGGCCCCGGGGTGTGGACATTTCTGTTTTTCCAGCCAGGGCTTCAGTCCTGGCTGTTTTGGGGGGACATTTCCTGCTTTTTCCCAAACCCCGGGCTTGCCGGCCCCGGGGTGGAATTGTCCTTTTTATTCCGGGCCAGGGCTTTCCTGGCTGCTGGTTGGAATTGTGCCTGTTATTCAGCCAGGGCTTCAGTCCTGGTGGTGGGAAATTGTGCCTGCTTTTTCCCAAAAGGGGCTTCAGTCCGGCTCGGGGAAACAGGCCCTTTTTCCCAAGCCGGGGCTTCGTCCGGCTGTTGTGGACATTGTCCTGCTTATTCCAAGGGGGGCTTCATCCTGGCTGCGGGTGGGAATTGTCCTGCTTTTCCCAAAACCAGGGCCAGTCCTGGCTGCTTGTGGACTTGGCCGCTTTTCCCCGGGCTTCGCTGGCTGCGGGTTGGGAATTGTCCTGCTTATTCCGCCAGGGCTTCTCCGCTGCGGGTTTGGGACAGGCCTGCTTTTCCAACCCCGGGGCTTCAGTCCTGGCTGCTGGGGGGGACTTTTGGCCTGTTTTTTTGGGGGTTAGTCCTGGCTGCTTGTGGACATTGTCCCTTGTTATTCCACCAGGGCTTCACCCCGGGTGCTGGTGGGAAAACAGGCCCGTTATTCCACCCGGGCTTCAGTCCGGCGCTGGTTGGAATTGTGCCTGTTATTCAAGCCAGGGCTTCAGTCCTGGCTGCTGGTGTGGACATTGTGCCTGCTTATTCCGCCAGGGCTTCAGTCCTGGCTGCTTGTGAACATTGTCCTGCTTTTTCCCAGCCAGGGCTTCAGTCCTGGCTGCGGGTGTGGACATTTCCTGCTTATTCCAAGCCAGGGCTTCAGTCCTGGCTGCTGGGAATTGTCCTGCTTATTCAAGCCGGGGTTTCCCAGTCCTGGCTGCTGTTATGGACATTGTACCTGCTTATTCCAGCCAGGGCTTCAGTCCCGCTGCTGGTTAAACATTGTCCTGCTTATTCCAAGCCAGGGTTTCCCAGTCTGGCTGCTAAGGGACATTTCCTGCTTATTCCAAGCCAGGGCTTCATCCTGGCTGCGGGTGTGGACATTGTCCTGCTTATTCCAAGCCAGGGCTTCGTCCTGGCTGCTGGTGTGGACATTGTGCCTGCTTTTCCAAGCCAGGGTTCAGTCCTGGTTTCGGGTTGGACATTGTACCTGTTATTCCAAGCAGAAATGAAATGACCCAAAAGGTGATATACAGTTGTGGGGAAAAAGTTCCTGGACACTCCAGTGGAGAAATAATATTAGGCAACTCATACGTAGTAAACAGAGGAGTAAGGGATATTTTCATGAATGAATTAGCTCAGCTTGTGATGATGGTGACTATAATAATATTACAATCTATTATTTTTATTTATACAAGTACATGTACAAGGTATACAGGCTTAGCTGACATCAATGATATACTACTATATAGAAAGCCCCTTGTTATGCGGAGCATTTCGGCAAATTAGGTCAGTTTTGTCCCAGGATGTGACCCACACCAGTCGACTAACTCTCAGGTACCCATTTTACTGATTGGTGAACATAGACAACCGGTGTAAGGAAACATGACAAATGTTTCCACCCTTGTCGGATTTGAACTTGGACCCTCAGCATGTAAAGCAAGAATTTTTTCACCAGGCCATGGGGCACCGTGACAAAGTTGTCGTTACTTTCTGTGTATCTGTATAGAAATACATTTTCTGAATGCATACATGAATTAATTACAATTTGGATATTATGTCCTTAATTATAAATTCCCTGGGTAATAGGTTGGTAAGCAGCAACCACCCAGGGAGGTGCTACCGTCCTGCCAAGTGAATGTGAAAGAGAAACCTGTAATTGTTTTACATGATGGTAGGATTGCTGGTGTTCTTTTTCTGTCTCATAAACACGCGGGATAACAGGTATATCTTGCTACTTTTACTTACACTTTGGTCACAATTCACATGCATCAACTGTTATGGGGCTATTGGACCCAACATGTATTTATGTATTTGAGTAACAGTTACTCTGGAATACCTATATTGAACTGATGGTGGCACACCTGCTTTAATTGTTATAAGGGCAGATCACACTTGTGGGGAAAAAGTCCAGTTGAGCCAAGCCTGTTTTTTTCAATATAATAGGTTGTACTACAGACACACACACAATTAAAATAAGTTGATTATAAAGTTTATATTTTTATTTTTGTAAAGTAAAATAAGGTGTAGGGGGAAAAACAAAAATATTGTAGTAGCTTAATAATTGGGCTTGTCGACAGTCTTTTGTTTGTTTTGTTGGGTGGATGGGTAGGAGCCTATCTGGGCCCCTCTCTCTGCCTCTCTCTTGTTTTGGCTACAAGCTGTGGAGGATCTCTTTCTCGTTCTTGTGTCTGGGCAGGATATGAGTTTCCCAGAGGTAGGATTTGTACTTGAATGATGTAATCATTATACCCAGGGTGACTGCAGTGTGTCAAAACACTGGGTTAAGGTCATCAAGAGGAAAGGAGGGCTAATTGTTTCAGAAGGGACCTTGTGGCTGTCCTAGCAGAGCAGCTGAGAGTGTGCATGCTTATGTTATGAATAAAAGAATTCCCAATTTGTACATTCTGTATATTGTCTAGAAGACAGTCAACCCTCCGTTATCGTGTATCTCCGTTTTCGATGATTTCAGTTTTCGGGCACTTTTTTCGTGGAAATATTACCTCCGTTTTCGTTCATGGTACGGAACCTGTCCAGTGTCCAGCGCACATACAAAGCCCACAAGCCCGCCTCCCATGCACATTCTCAGGCAGTGTAGCATTGTTTCTGGTTGAGTGAACATTATCCTGCGAGTTCATACAAAACATTTATTAACAATCCATTGTTTTTGGCCCTTGATTATTGTGTGTGACTGCTAAATAAGCCACCAAGGGCCCAAAGAAAGCTTATAGTGCCAGTCCTTTGGTAAAGAAAGTGAGGAACACCATAGAATTAAAGAAAGAAATCGTATCTAAGTCTCAAAGTGGAGTCGATAAAGGCTATAGCACCAGCCAGCGATAAAGTGTAGCACTAACAGTGTAGCAAGTAAGATTAAGTGACAGAAAAATGATGACACGAAACTTAACTCCTCCATTGTTGTTTGAGGAATATAGGGGCACTGAGACCAGTGAATATTTCTTATTTATAATTTAAAGTGTAAATATTTCTTATTTATAAATTAAAGTGTAAATATTTTTTATTTATAAATTACGTACAGTAGGCCCCCGGATTTCGTTGGCGTCAGATAACGATAAATTCGGAAGACGATACATTTTTCTGTAACAATAATACATTTGTCATTATTCCATTGTTTTTAGTGCCTGCAACTGCTAAATAAGCCACCGTGGGCCCAATGAAAGCTCCTAGTGCCAGCCCTGTGGTAAAGAGTGTAGCAGGGATGTAGGGAGTGTAGCAGGGATGTAGGGAGTGTAGCAGGGATGCAGGGAGTGTAGCAGGGATGTAGGGAGTGTAGCAGGGATGTAGGGAGTGTAGCAGGGATGCAGGGATGTAGCAGGGATGCACGGAGTGTAGCAGAGATGCAGGGAGTAGCAGGGATGCAGGAGTGTAGCAGGATGCAGGGAGTGTAGCAGGGATGCAGGGTGTGCAGGATGTAGGGAGTGTAGCAGGATGCAGGGAGTGTAGCAGGGATGTAGGGAGTGTAGCAGGGATGCAGGGGGGGGGATGCACGGAGTGTAGCAGAGATGCAGGGAGTGTAGCAGGGATGCAGGGTGTAGCAGGGATGTAGGGACACAGAGGACTGTGAAGGAAACCACAATAATTAAAAAAAAAAAAAAAAAAAAAAAAAAAAAAAAAAAAAAAAAAAAAAAAAAAAAAAAAAAAAAAAAAAAAAAAAAAAAAAAAAAAAAAAAAAAAAAAAAAAAAAAAAAAATCTATGGACTTTTCCCTCACATGCGATCACAACATACACCATACAGAGGAGAGGTGATCACAACATACACCATACAGAGGAGAGGTGATCACAACATACACCATACAGAGGAGATGCGATCACAACATACACCATACAGAGGAGAGGTGATCACAACATACACCATACAGAGGAGATGCGATCACAACATACACCATACAGAGGAGAGGTGATCACAACATACACCATACAGAGGAGAGGTGATCACAACATACACCATACAGAGGAGAGGTGATCACAACATACACCATACAGAGGAGAGGTGATCACAACATACACCATACAGAGGAGAGGTGATCACAACATACACCATACAGAGGAGAGGTGATCACAACATACACCATACATAGGAGAGGTGATCACAACATACACCATACAGAGGAGAGGTGATCACAACATACACCATACAGAGGAGAGGTGATCACAACATACACCATACAGAGGAGATGCGATCACAACATACACCATACAGAGGAGGGTGATCACAACATACACCATAAAGAGGAGATGCGATCACAACATACCCGATAAGCAACGATAACAGTGGCAATAATCTATGACCCTTAGAAAGAAATGAGACAACCAGAGGAAAGGAATGCAGTAATAAAATATATCAACCATAAATAACACAATAAACGCAACACTGACAGCTAAGTTAGGAAGAGAAACACTTCTGTTCCCTCAAGACTTCAACCAACATGAAATAAACGGAGGCAAGATATCTGCACAGTAAGTATTGACATGGAGAACAAAGATATTGGACATAAAGAACTTCCTTGTCCAAGAAGTTAAGATTCACCAAGGATTAGGTGAAGGGCCTAGATCTGAAGAACATTACATCCTTATATGTGAGAACATGTCAGAAGTGAAAGGAAGGGAATGGAATAGACAGAAAGGCAACATTAGAATAGTGTACACAATGTTGAATTTCAAGAAACATTGAAACAGAAAAACGAAATAAGCGATGAAAGACTTCCTTACCCAGATATGTACAGAAGCAACAATAGCAACAAAAAGATTCATCACGTTGTACTAAGATAAGAAGAGAAAGGTAAGACTGATCATTACTTAGTAAACAGTGTAAGTGAAACCTAAAATTAAGAGAACATTGAAACAAATGTAGAATGCAAAAAGGCTAATAATAAATCCCTTAAAATACATACAATACAAAATTAACTTAGCAACTAAGTTATCAAGACAATGCAAAACTACTACTTAATCAGATCAGGAGAAAACTAATGGTGAAAGATTAAATAATAGAGTTAAAAATTACTATGGAAAGAGAGAGTACAGAAGATAACAGCAAACATTTTTTAAAATGCTATGGATGATTCTAAAACTTTACGGACCCGGATATGAGGACAGGTTGAAATGGCTAGTCGTACTTCAATGATCAAAATAGTGGGGATATGATCACACCTTGTGAGAGGCTTCGAGAGAAAGTACCTAGGAGATATTCTATTTGAAATCGGGGTAAACATACTGATTAATTAAGATGAAAAATAGAAGTTTTAATGAACTAAAAGAGCAAAAATTTTGATCAATATAAACTAAGAAAATATATGGAATATGTTTAAGGTGGATGTAGTGGAGGCTAATTTCATGTATGGACTCTTAAGGTGTGATAAAGCTTAGAAGAGCATGGGGAGGCAGCCCCATAAGCAATACATCACTGGCAGATGGAGCCCTAGGGCTAGAACCCAACACGCATAAAATTAGATAATCACAGACAAGCACGTAGACGCAGTAACACATTGTACCGCTCAAGTAGCTTCATATAACTAATAACACACATGCACGTACACATACGGGGCCAGGAGCTACGAATCGACCCCTTCAACCACAAATAGATGTGTAAATGCACTCAAGCGCTCACACTGCCAGAGCCACACTGCTCTCCTCTGACCCTCCACCCCCGAGACAGACTCGGGGGGCAGCACAAGTCACCTGCTACCCTTAAATAAGAGGAACTCAGGCAACCCCAATCACACCTGCATCACCGGTAATAAAACACTGTATTGTGCCGGTAATTATACACCAAACACACTGTAGAGAAATTTTATGTCATCTGGGCCGCGGCAGTAATTACGATGGAATGGTAACTATCTCTGTGACGCTTGTTCAGCTGGTGAACTATCTCTGTGACGCTTGCTCAGCTGGTGAGCTATCTCTGTGACGCTTGCTCAGCTGGTGAGCTATCTCTGTGACGCTTGCTCAGCTGGTGAGCTATCTCTGTGACGATTGCTCAGCTGGTGAACTCTCTCTGTGACGCTTGTTCAGCTGGTGAACTATCTCTGTGACGCTTGTTCAGCTGGTGAACTCTCTCTGTGACGCTTGTTCAGCTGGTGAACTATCTCTGTGACGCTTGTTCAGCTGGTGAACTCTCTCTGTGACGCTTGTTCAGCTGGTGAACTATCTGTGTGACGCTTGCTCAGCTGGTGAACTCTCTCTGTGACGCGCTTGCTCAGCTGGTGTAAAAACCCCAGCTGAAGGAGTTAAGTGTATTAAGCAAATGTAGGGAAGATTTTTCATTCAGTGCCCCGTGAAGTGTATTCATCTGGTACAGTGACGTGTACTCACCTGGTGCAGTGAAGTGTATTCATCTGGTACAGTGACGTGTACTCATCTGGTGCAGTGAAGTGTATTCATCTGGTACAGTGACGTGTACTCACCTGGTGCAGTGAAGTGTATTCATCTGGTACAGTGACGTGTACTCATCTGGTGCAGTGAAGTGTATTCATCTGGTACAGTGACGTGTACTCACCTGGTGCAGTGAAGTGTATTCATCTGGTACAGTGACGTGTACTCACCTGGTGCCGTGAAGTGTATTCATCTGGTACAGTGACGTGTACTCACCTGGTGCAGTGAAGTGTATTCATCTGGTACAGTGACGTGTACTCACCTGGTACAGTGAAGTGTATTCATCTGGTACAGTGACGTGTACTCACCTGGTGCAGTGAAGTGTATTCATCTGGTACAGTGACGTGTACTCACCTGGTGCAGTGAAGTGTATTCATCTGGTACAGTGACGTGTACTCACCTGGTGCAGTGAAGTATATTCATCTGATACAGTGACGTGTACTCACCTGGTGCAGTGAAGTGTATTCATCTGATACAGTGACGTGTACTCACCTGGTGCCGTGAAGTGTATTCATCTGGTACAGTGACGTGTACTCATCTGGTGCAGTGAAGTGTATTCATCTGGTACAGTGACGTGTACTCACCTGGTGCAGTGAAGTGGATTCATCTGGTACAGTGACGTACTCACCTGGTGCCGTGAAGTGTATTCATCTGGTACAGTGACGTGTACTCACCTGGTGCAGTGAAGTGTATTCATCTGGTACAGTGACGTGTACTCACCTGGTGCCGTGAAGTGTATTCATCTGGTACAGTGACGTGTACTCACCTGGTGCCGTGAAGTGTATTCATCTGGTACAGTGACGTGTACTCACCTGGTGCCGTGAAGTGGATTCATCTGGTACAGTGACGTACTCACCTGGTACAGTGAAGTGTATTCATCTGGTACAGTGACGTGTACTCACCTGGTGCCGTGAAGTGTATTCATCTGGTACAGTGACGTGTACTCACCTGGTGCAGTGAATTGTATTCATCTGGTACAGTGACGTGTACTCATCTGGTGCAGTGAAGTGTATTCATCTGGTACAGTGACGTGTACTCACCTGGTGCAGTGAAGTGTATTCATCTGGTACAGTGACGTGTACTCACCTGGTGCCGTGAAGTGTATTCATCTGGTACAGTGACGTACTCATCTGGTGCAGTGAAGTGTATTCATCTGGTACAGTGACGTGTACTCACCTGGTGCAGTGAAGTGGATTCATCTGGTACAGTGACGTGTACTCACCTGGTGCCGTGAAGTGTATTCATCTGGTACAGTGACGTGTACTCATCTGGTGCAGTGAAGTGTATTCATCTGGTACAGTGACGTGTACTCACCTGGTGCCGTGAAGTGTATTCATCTGGTACAGTGACGTGTACTCATCTGGTGCAGTGAAGTGTATTCATCTGGTACAGTGACGTGTACTCACCTGGTGCCGTGAAGTGGATTCATCTGATACAGTGACGTGTACTCACCTAGTGCCGTGAAGTGTATTCATCTGGTACAGTGACGTGTACTCACCTGGTACAGTGAAGTGGATTCATCTGATACAGTGACGTGTACTCACCTGGTGCAGTGAAGTGTATTCATCTGGTACAGTGACGTGTACTCACCTGGTACAGTCATGTGGATTCGTATATATTAAAGCGAATTCATCTAATGCAGAGTAGAATGTTCATTTAATGCAGTGAAAAGTATTAAGTAGATATAGTGACGAGTGTTCATCCGGTGCAGCAAGTGTTAAGGTGATGTACTTACGGGTGTTCATACGAGGCAGTGAAGTGTTCATGTCGCGCAGTGACAAATGTTGAACTGAGCCAATGACGGTGTTCATTGGATGAAGTGAAAATTCTTCACTTGAGGCAGTGCAGAGTATTCATCTGAGGCAGTGCAGAGTATTCATCTGAGGGAGTGCAGAGTATTCATCTGAGGCAGTGCAGAGTATTCATCTGAGGCAGTGCAGAGTATTCATCTGAGGCAGTGCAGAGTATTCATCTGAGGCAGTGCAGAGTATTCATCTGATGCAGTGCAGAGTATTCATCTGAGGCAGTGCAGAGTATTCATCTGATGCAGTGCAGAGTATTCATCTGAGGCAGTGCAGAGTATTCATCTGAGGCAGTGCAGAGTATTCATCTGAGGCAGTGCAGAGTATTCATCTGATGCAGTGCAGAGTATTCATCTGAGGCAGTGCAGAGTATTCATCTGAGGCAGTGCAGAGTATTCATCTGAGGCAGTGCAGAGTATTCATCTGAGGCAGTGCAGAGTATTCATCTGAGGCAGTGCAGAGTATTCATCTGAGGCAGTGCAGAGTATTCATCTGAGGCAGTGCAGAGTATTCATCTGAGGCAGTGCAGAGTATTCATCTAAGGCAGTGCAGAGTATTCATATGAGGCAGTGCAGAGTATTCATCGGAGGCAGTGCAGAGTATTCATCTGAGGCAGTGCAGAGTATTCATCTGAGGCAGTGCAGAGTATTCATCTGAGGCAGTGCAGAGTATTCATCTGAGGCAGTGCAGAGTATTCATCTGAGGCAGTGCAGAGTATTCATCTGAGGCAGTGCTGAGTATTCATCTGAGGCAGTGCAGAGTATTCATCTGAGGCAGTGCAGAGTATTCATCTGAGGCAGTGCAGAGTATTCATCTGAGGCAGTGGAGAGTATTCATCTGAGGCAGTGCAGAGTATTCATCTGAGGCAGTGCAGAGCATTCATCTGAGGCAGTGCAGAGTATTCATCTGAGGCAGTGCAGAGTATTCATCTGAGGCAGTGCAGAGTATTCATCTGAGGCAGTGCAGAGTATTCATCTGATGCAGTTCAGAGTATTCATCTGAGGCAGTTCAGAGTATTCATCTGAGGCAGTGCAGAGTATTCATCTGAGGCAGTACAGAGTATTCATCTGAGGCAGTGCAGAGTATTCATCTGAGGCAGTGCAGAGTATTCATCTGAGGCAGTGCAGAGTATTCATCTGAGGCAGTGCAGAGTATTCATCTGAGGCAGTGCAGAGCATTCATCTGAGGCAGTGCAGAGTATTCATCTGAGGCAGTGCAGAGTATTCATCTGAGGCAGTGCAGAGTATTCATCTGAGGCAGTGCAGAGTATTCATCTGAGGCAGTACAAAGTATTCATCTGAGGCAGTGCAGAGTATTCATCTGAGGCAGTGCAGAGTATTCATCTGAGGCAGTGCAGAGTATTCATCTGAGGCAGTGCAGAGTATTCATCTGAGGCAGTGCAGAGTATTCATCTGAGGCAGTGCAGAGTATTCATCTGAGGCAGTGCAGAGTATTCATCTGAGGCAGTACAGAGTATTCATCTGAGGCAGTGCAGAGTATTCATCTGAGGCAGTGCAGAGTATTCATCTGAGGCAGTGCAGAGTATTCATCTGAGGCAGTGCAGAGTATTCATCTGAGGCAGTGCAGAGTATTCATCTGAGGCAGTGCAGAGTATTCATCTGAGGCAGTGCAGAGTATTTATCTGAGGCAGTGCAGAGTATTCATCTGAGGCAGTGCAGAGTATTCATATGAGGCAGTGCAGAGTATTCATCTGAGGCAGTGCAGAGTATTCATCTGAGGCAGTCAGAGTATTTATCTGAGGCAGTGCAGAGTATTCATCTGAGGCAATAAAGAGCAATTCGGCTGATGAAGCGGACAATTATTGTGCTATGAAGACTGCAGCGCATAAGGCAGTAGTCTCTGCAACTTGAACACACACTGCAGGAGGCAACCCACAGGTAAATCCTGGCACTGGACCATTTGTATGCCTGGCACATATTAAAGAGATGGAAGGGCGAGGGAAGGAGGCTGATAGCTCGAGAGATGGCTATTGTGTGTAAATCTTAGCGCTGGTGATGCAGTGCATCTTTACCAGGATGATACGGCCTGACAACTCAGATCTGCTCCTGAATGGTGGTTGACTACCATCCTCCCATGCTGAGATTTTCGTACTTTCAATGAGGCAAATTTTTGTTTCGGCCACCTATAGTCCCTTCTGTGACGTGGATAGTTGTTTACGTTTCAAGGAATAATTGCAAACATTTGTTTTGTATTTTGGTTCACTGAGAGTATTCAGAACAAGGAAACGTGTCCCAATAAAATGGCAGGATGAAGTTTTTGTTACTAATCATGAGAAAATAAATAATGAGAATAAATTTGTTTTTGTTGAGACGCTAAACCATTGGAGTCACTGAGGACCAGTTGCTGTGGAAGTTCGTCTCGCTAATCGCGAGACAGATGTCCCACAATTACTGTCCATTTATCTTTTGAAGAGGAAAGAATCTTGCTGGATGAAACAATGGCCCATTGGTTTTACGCCAGGGTCGCTGGCCGTAACCTTCTAGCACTGAAGGAATGGCTTCCGGGAGTTCTCTACGTTTTACGGAGAAAGATATGACATAAAAACATACAATAGTATAATAATCTACAGACAGCGTGCCTATGTAAAGGCTTCTCAAATACTTTTTCTTTGAAAGAGCGTTGTGTGTTGTCTTCCTGAGGATGAGGGTCCCCAGTAAAGTTCTAGAGGTGGTAACTCCATATATATATATATATATATATATATATATATATATAAAAATGCAATAAGATCACAGAAACAGGTGATATGACAATATGCAAAACAACCACTATGAAAAAAAAATATCAAAATTCCAAGCGCTTTCGTGACTTCTCACATTATCAAGGAACTATAAAACAAAACATAAGAAGGCTTATAAAGGGCAAGACTACACATCACAATCACGTCACATAACAAAGACCGCAGCACAGTCGGTGACTGCACCGACTGTGAATCGAACCTTAATGCTATGTTGGAGTATCAGGTTCGCTTCACAGTCGGGTGCGTTACGCACTGTGAGGTGCGGTCTTTGTTTGGTGATGTGATTGTGACCGATTAGGTAAAACTGGTCATTTAGCAAGAACTCATCTAAAATTAAGTCCTTTCTAAAATTTTCTTATACGCTTAAAGATATATTTTTCATTTATGTTAATGTAAGAATTTATAATTTTGTACCAAGAGAAACTTTGAAAACCTACCTAACCTTATTACAACAGCGCAATTTAATTTAGCCTAACCCAACTAATATACTTTAGATACGTTTACAATAATTTAATAATAAACAAACAGTGAAATATTTTTTCGTTATGTTCAGATTGATTTTGTGAAATTATTGCATACACAAATTTTCACTTGTCTTATATTTGAAGATGAGCGTTGCTATTTAAGCCAAAATCGCAAGTTTTACCTAATCGGCACGACATATATATGTGTGTACTCACCTAATTGTGGTGCAGGAGTCGAGACTCAGCTCCTGGCCCCGCCTCTTCGCTGTCTGCTACTGGGTCTCTGCTCTCCCTGCTCCATGAGCTTTATCATACCTTGTCTTGAAACTATGTATGGTTCCTGCCTCCACTATATCTTTCTCTGACTATTCCACTCCTGACTACTCTGGCTGAAGAAATGCTTCCTAACATCCCTTGACTCATCAGCTTCCAGTTGTGTCCCCTTGTTTCTGTGTTCCCTCTCTGGAACATCCTGTCACTGTCTACCTTGTCAATTCTCCCAGTATTTTGTATACGTTATCATGTCTCCTCTGACCCTTCTTTCTTCCAGTGTTGTTAGTCCTATTTCCCTCAACCTTTCTTCATAAGACAGACCCCTGAGTTGTGGAACTAACCTTGTGCAAACCTTTTGCACTTTCTCTAGTTTCCTTACGTGCTTGACCAGGTGGGTTCCAGACTGGTGCTGCATATTCTAGTATGGGCCTGACGTAAGGTATACAGTGTCTGAACGATTCCTTGTTAAGGTAACGGGAACGCAATCTTAGGTTTGCCAGTCGCCCATATGCTGCCGCAGTTATCTGGTTGATGTGTGCCTCGGAGACGTGCTTGGCGTTATACTTACTCCAGGTCTTTCTCCTTTGCCGAGGTTTGTAGCCTTTGTCCACCTAGCTTGTACTCTGTCAGGGTCTTCTTTGCCCTTCTCCGATCCTCATGACTTTGCATTTGGTGGGATTGAATTCGAGAAGCCAATTGCTAGACCAGATGTCGAGCTTGTCCAGGTCTGTTTGCAGCCCTGCTTTCCCTTCCGATGTGATTCTCATTATTTTCACATCATCCGCGAATAGACACACTTCTGAGTCTATCCCTGTGTGTGTGTGTGTGTGTGTGTCGGGCCGAATAGTAAAACTTGCTATTTTGGCTAAAATAGCAATGCACTTCTTGCCGAATATCGCAAGTGAAAATTTGTATGTAATAATTTCGCAAAATAATTCTGAATCTAACGAAAAAATATATTTCATTGTGTTTGTTTATTATTAAATTATTGTAAACTTATATAAAATATATTTCGTTGGATTAGGTAATTAAATTGCGTTTTGTTCTAGTAAGTTTCTTATGGTTCTTTTGGTACAAAATCATTAATGTTTAAATTAACATTAATTTTAAATGAGTTCTTGCTAATTGACCAGTTTTACCTATTCGGTAATGAATATATATATTTATATATATATATATTTTCAGGGAAACGCCTTCCCTGAACAAAATATTGATGGAAAAATTAATAAATAGAAAACCGAAGGATATTTATAATAAGATGTTTTTTCTGGATTTTTAATAAAAAAATTAAATAGAAATAAAAAAGAAATATATCCGTTGTGGTTCCAGTCTGTTGTGAGACAGGAGGTAATAACCGGAGAGGGGGAGAATAGATGATGGTTGTCTCCGAGTAGGTGGTATGTCTCCGAGTAGATGGTGAATCTCCTGGGACCACTGTAGGAATACACTGTAGGTATCCAAAGGTAGATGAATCTTCAGCAACACCCTCTAACGCACACAAGTTAGAAACTAGAGAGGAGTTGTTGTGGAATTCCCGTTAAGTCCAGGGAAAACTCTGCTCCAATATGCGTCTGTCCTGGAGAACCAGTCCAGCGGTGAGCTGATAATAAAGAAAATATTCTGGTTACCATAAGTCTTAAAACATTTAAGATAGAAAAAAGGTGTTTCAAGATGACCAAGTCACTACTGGTAACCAAAGAAAACATAAAATCAAACAAAAGAACTACTCCTGGTAGCTTGCCTTTACCTGATTCGGAGAAGAGTGAAGGTGAAGTGACTTTCCACTCCCAACCGACACCAGGTAAGAGTCATACTACCAGGAGTAGAAATAAAAACCCTCAGACAGCGGGAACAAGAGTTTAGCCCCAGCCCACTAGATGGAATTGCTGGCTGTAACTCGTTAATAATGCTCCCAGCTGACTGAACAACCGTTACCTTATTTACAACCCTTACTTTTTAAATATATATATATATATATATATATATATATATATATATATATATATATATTTTTTTGTTGTGGATGAGTAAGTAGGTAAATTTGGTCCAGGGGTAAATGTAAATGGGAGCCATTAATTGAGCTTATGTGTGAAAGAGGTTTGGTAATAAGTAATACATATTTTATGAAAAAGAGGATAAATAAATATACAAGGTATGATATAGCACGTAAGGAAAGTAGTTTGTTGGATTATGTATTGGTGGATAAAGGTTGATGAGTAGGCTTAGGATGTACATGTTTATAGAGGGGCAACGGATATATCAGATCATTATTTTTGTAATACAGTTAGAGTAAAAGGTAGATGGGACAAAAGGAAAATGGCAACAGCAAGTAAGAGAGGTAAAAGTGTATAAACTAAGGGAGGAGGAAGTTAGGGTGAGATATAAGCAACTATTGGCAGAAAGGTGGGCTAGTGCGTAGGAGTAGTGGGGGTTGAAGAAAGTTGGGATAGTTTTAAAAATGCAGTATTAGAATGTGGGGCAGAAGTTTGTGGTTATAGGAGGGTGGGTGCAGGAGGAAGAGGAGGAGTGGTGGAATGAAGAAGAAGGGTGTGATAAAAGAGAAAAGGTAGCTTATGAGAGGTTTTACAAAACAGAAGTGTTAGTAGAAGAGCAGAGTATATGGAGAGTAAAAGAAAGGTGAAGAGAGTGGTGAGGAGAGTGCAAAAGAAGAGCGGATGAAAGAACGGAGGCTCTGTCAAGAAATTTGCTGAAAACAAGAAAAATTTTGAGTGAGATAAACAAGGTAAAGTAGGGAACGAATGGATTTGTCAGTTAAAAACAGAGTAGGGAGTTAGTAGATGGGGAGCTGGAGGTATTGGGTAGATGGCGGAATATTTTGAGGAACTTTTAAATGTCGATGAAAAGAGGAGGGATAATTTCATGTACTGGCCAGGGAGGTACAACATCGTTTAGGAGTGAAGAAGAGCAGGATTGAGTGTGGGGGAGGTGCGTGAGGCATTACGTAGAATGAAAGGGGGTAAAGCAGCTGGAATTGACGGAATCATGACAGAAATGTTAAAAGCAGGGGGATATAGTGCTGGAGTGGTTGGTATTTTTGTTTAATAAATGTATGAAGAGGGGAAGGTACCTAGGATTCAGCGAGCATGTATAGTTCCTTTATATAAAGGGAAGGGGGATAAAAGAGAGTGTAAAAATTATGGGGGAATAAGTTTACTGAGTATACCAGGTAAAGTGTATGGCAGGGTTATTATTGAAAGAATTAGAGGTAAGACAGAGAGTAGGATTGCAGATGAGCAAGGAGGCTTTAGATGGGTGGGATGTGTAGATCAAGTGTTTACAGTGAAGCATATATGTGAACAGTATTTAGATAAAGGTAAGTTTTTATTGCATTTATGGATTTAGAAAAGGCATATGATAGAGTGGATAGGGGCAATGTGGCAAATGTTGCAAGTGTATGAATAGGTAGTAAGTTACTGAAGGCCTGTAAAGAGTTTTTATGAGGATAGGAGGCTCAGGTTAGGGTGTGGAGAGAGGGAGATTACTTCCATAAAGTAGGTCTTAGACAGGGTTGTGTAATGTCACCATGGTTGTTTAATATATTTATAGATGGGGTTGTAAAAAGTAAATGCTAGGGTGTTGGGGAGAGGTGGGATTAAATATGGAGAATTAAATGCAAATGGAGTTGACACAGTTACTTTTTGCTGATGATACTGTGCTTATGGGAGATTCTAAAGAAAAGTTGCAAAGGTTAGTGGACGAGTTTGGGAGAGTGTGTAAAGGTAGAAAGTTAAAGTGAACATAGATAAGAGTAAGGTGATGAGGTATCAAACGATTTAAATAAAGAAAATTGGATATCACATTGGAGAGAGGATTATGGAAGAAGTAAATGTTTTCAGATATTTGGGAGTTGATGTGTCAGCAGATGGGTTTATGAAGGATGAGGTTAACCATAGAATTGATGAAGGAAAAAAGGTGAGTGGTGCATTGAGGTATCTGTGGAACAAAAACGTTATCCATGGAGGCAAAGAAGGGAATGTAGAAAGTATTGTGGTACCAACACTCTTATGAGTGTGAAGCATGGGTTGCAAATGCTGCAGCGAGGGAGGCTGGAGGCAGTGGAGATGTCCTGTCTAAGGGCAATGTGGTGTAAATATTATGCAGAAAATTCGAATGGGAATAGGAGAAGGTGTGGAGCATAAAAGTATTTGTCAGAGGGCTGAAGAGGGGTTGTTGAGGTGGTTTGGTCATTTAGAGAGAATGGATCAAAGTAGAATGACTTGGAGAGCGTATAAATCTGTAGGGGAAGGAAGGCGGGTAGGGGTCGTCCTAGAAAAGGTTGGAGGGAAGGGTAAAGGAGGTTTGGGGCGAGGGCTTGGACTTCCAGCAAGCATGTGAGCGTGTTAGATAGAGTGAATGGAGACGAATGGTTTTTGGGACATGACGATCTGTTGGAGTGTGAGCAGGGTAACATTGTGTAAGGATTCAGGGAAACCAGTTAATTGATTTAGTTGGACTTGAGTCCTGGAAATGGGAAGTACAATGCCTGCACTTTAAAGGAGGTCTGAGATAGTGACAGCTGGGAGGGACTTTTCTCAGCTGTGTATCTGAGCTCCTCTGCAAAGACAGTGATTATGTATGAGTGTGGTGAAAGTGTTGAATGATGATGAAAGTTTTTTCTTTTTGGGGATTTTCTTTCTTTTTGGGTCACCCTGCCTCGGTGGGAGACGGCCGACTTGTTGAAAAAAAAAAAAATAAAAAATATATATATATACATGCTTTTAGAATCATGAAATTAACTACGTAGAAAAACATCATCATCATTTTGACCAGAGCTTTGGTAAGATGGGGAAGGAAGAAGGATAGGTAAGGATGGAAATTGTGAAAATTAGGGGGTGTGTGTGGAGGAAGGATAAAAAAGGTAAGTTGCCCAACCACTTTGGTGCATAATATATGGGTTTAGTGGTAAATCAAGGTAATAGTATATCAAAAGGGGGCATAACATTTGCCCAACAGTGTCACACAGGTATAACAAAGTTATAGTTGCATGACTCTATCGGCAAAGTGCAATTTTTTTTTTTTTTTTTTTTTTTGTTAAATTGCTGGACGTAAATTCAAGGACGATAGCAAGGCGAGTGATGGTTATAAAAACTGCTATCTAGAGATGCTGGCCGGCGTGCTTTGCAAAGGTGGTGTCCAACATTTGTATTATTGGCACTGTTTCGTAAATGGATGTAATGGCTGTGAAGTAAAAACAGGAATCACCAGAACTTGAGTTAGAAGTGATATCAATAGACATAAAAATGTTCTGGTGTTACCCATTCATCTGGATCTTCTGGAAGGTCACTCAAGATCTTGGATCTTCTGGAAGGTCACTCAAGATCTTGGTTAAGGCCTCTTCCTGGAAGGTCACTCAAGATCTTGGATCTTCTGGAAGGTCACTCAAGATCTTGCATCTTCTGGAAGGTCACTCAAGATCTTGGATCTTCTGGAAGGTCACTCAAGATCTTGGGTCTTTGAAAATCATCCTTATGTATATATCTTCTCACTCGCTGGTGGAGGGTCATCCTCTGAGTTCTATGAGGCGCTGCATTAATAACAAAGTCTGTGGTATTGACAAAATAGGTAGGATGTTCTCTGTCTGGGAGATACAAGTCTTGCATGGAATATAGTTGCCTCTTCTTCAACTGATCAAGCCGAACATTCATTGCAACAATGTCTTGTTGAACGTGTAGATCAGCCATTCGAATTATATCTCTTCTCCTTGTGCCTGTAATAAAACGGAGTGCTTTGTTCTGTACTCGTTGTAGTTGAAGCATGTTTGTTTTTGTTGTTAATGACAAAGGCACACACGGATATTCAAGTAAGGGTCTTATCATCATCTTATACAGGTGTTTTTTTCACGTGTGATGGAGCTGAATTAAATCTGAATAGAGTGGCAAGTCGAGCTTTAGCTAAATTTATCTTTTTGGTGACATGGGAAGACGAATGAAGTAGACTGTCTATCTCATAACCCAGTATCTTGTTAGGATTATGAATGGCTATAGGTATATCTCTGATGGAGATACCCCCTTTATCTTCAATGGTGGAGGAAAAACAGTCAATGGTACTGATAAGAACTTTGTCTGGGTTAGTAGTAATACGCTATTTCCTCTCCCAGTTCGCTGTTCTACGTAATTCTGTATTCATTTTTTCTATGACCTTCTCATATTTATATTTACCTGTGACAGGAGTGGACGAAACTACATGAATTACATCATCAGCAAATTGGGTAATAATTGTATCATTATACTTAGGTTGAGGTAGATCATTGACATATATATTGAATAATATTGGGCTAAGACACGAGCCCTGAGGTACACCAGCTGTCGGTATAAACGGTTCAGCTGTCTTACCACTAAAGAAAGGGAAAATTTTCCTATTAAAGAGGAAGTTGTATATAAAGCGAAGAAAGGTCCAGTTGTGTTCAGGAAGGTCAATCAGTTTGAAAATGAGGCCATCATGCCATAAGTTGTCAAAGGCTTTATGAACATCTCTGGTGGCAATAAGGGCAAGATTGCCCTGTTTCCGCAAGCTGGCATGTTGGGTCCCTCTATGAGTGCACATGTTGGGTCCCTCTATGAGTGCACATGTTGGGTCCCTCTATGAGTGCACATGTTGGGTCCCTCTATGAGTGCACATGTTGGGTCCCTCTATGAGTGCACATGTTGGGTCTCTATGAGTGCACATGTTGGGTCCCTCTATGAGTGCACATGTTGGGTCTCTATGAGTGCACATGTTGGGTCCCTCTATGAGTGCACATGTTGGGTCTCTATGAGTGCACATGTTGGGTCCCTCTGTGAGTGCACATGTTGGGTCACTGTGAGTGCACATGTTGGGTCCCTCTATGAGTGCACATGTTGGGTCCCTCTATGAGTGCGGAAGCCAAACTGTTTCTCAGTAAAAAGGTGATTGTATTCCATGTAATAATTTAGTCTATTAGCAATAATTTTCTACACGACTTTACCCGTGACCTCAAAAAATGAAATAGGTCTATAATTGTCAGGTTTATGGACATCTTTATTTGGTTTGGGAATAAAAATAATCTTCGCTGTTTTAAGAGCAATTGGAAAATGTCCAGTGGCCAGAATGGCATTAAAGATGTTGACCAGAGTTTCTTTACAATTCCTAGATAAGTATTTTACTTGGTTGACAGTAATGCCTGATAAACCCGGTGCTTTGTTCTGCATTGTACCTATAACTTGACACATTTCTCTGAGGGAGATTGGTCTAGTGAGAGGATGGTCCTCTTCAAGAGAAGATATATCAATCAGCGGGAGCGGTTGGAGATCATGTAGGTTGTCATCTCTCCATGTATTGACCCATTGATAGTGGATATTATTGACCCATTGATAGTGGGTGTTATTGACCCATTGATAGTGGGTGTTATTGACCCATTTTTTTTACATTTTATTGGTTTTAAACAGAATTACAAAAATATCCATAAATAACTGTGACCGCAATCACTAATGCATATAATTACAAAATCAATACAAAACATACAGATAATCAATCTCCAGTAAAACAATTAAATAACAATAAAGTCCCTATCCCTGCCAATCACTATGTGCATACAATTATATGCACCTATTACATTTAACCATAATCATTATCCAACAACCTACTTATGGACCCTATTACATCAGGATGGATGTACAATATATAAAACAGATAGCGTAAATCACCACTGTATCCTGTCCGTGTACCACATATCTGTCCACTCCAATATGATAAGAGCTCCAAGCCATTACCACTCCACATCCACTGGTACAGTAATGTCGTACACCAAACAATGTACATTTCTCACAAATTACTATAGTATTCCACACACAGGCACAATATATATTATACTCAATCATACAGATGACATGCACTCCACGTATACCCACTCACACCCTAAACTTGATACCACAAGTACCACCTGTCCTATTCATTATTAACACAGTTCCACTGCTCATGACAAGTCAAACCTTGTCATCTCTGAGTACAACTACGATAAATATATAAAAATACACCAAATTCATGTGACAGTAACCAAACATTTACCGTCCTCTAACATCACCAAGTCTTGAATCTGCCTGAAGGCCACAGACCCATCAACCAGGTTTCAGTACCTCAGACCATACACAAACTTCAATAATAACACTCCACATCAACACACACCATAACTGAACACCCAGCACTGAACAGGACAAACCCTTACTCTTCCCCAATTACAACCCCCCCCTTAAATAACCCACACACCCAAATCCACATCCCCACTCGATCACACAACATACACACCCAAACCCATCTGTCTCCCGTCACCCAGTATAAAGGTCATCCGTCCCCACCCACCAAACCGCCCCCCCCCCAACCGTACCAACTTCAGTCAATCACAAGCAACATCCAGGCCATACCAAAGCCACAACCATACATTCCCAAGCAAGTCGCAGAGCCAAGCCCCCTTAAACTCCTACAAACCCACTTAATAACTCTCCCACCCGGAAATTCCTATAAGCCGAACTAAAATCCTTATCCCAATCCCTCCCATACACCTGCCTGTTTCTACATTTCGTACGGTACATTACCGCAGCCAATGCCCTAATTCTTTCCCTTATTCCCACCTCCCTCAATCTCCATGACCCACACACGAAATCAACCAAACAATGCATTAGGCCTCTCCTAACCCTGTCATCCAATCCTCCCAAGTCCAGGAACAGTGCCTCAACAACTGTATCCCCCTCCCCAAGTTTGCATACCACCCCCCATCCACTCCCGCACCGGCCCCAAAGCTTCACAGAAATATATCCCATGCAAGACAGTTTCCAACATACCACACCTTCACACCTGCCCTCCTGTACCAACCCCATACTGAATAATACCGCCCTTGACGCTACCGCCCCATGTAAAAATCTGTACATCTGTTCACGATCTCTTGCGCGTAACCTAAGTCCTCGAAAACCCTCCATATCCGAACCCAATCATATACTGGAAAACCGCTGCACCCTCTACAACCTTAGCCTCCGCACCAAGACCCATCATCCTATTCACCTTCATTTTATGCGGTTCCTTAATTACCAATAAATTCCTCAACAAATCTCTACAGTAATCTAACTCCTTTCCCCCCCACCATTCACTCATCTCCCTCAATACACCCCCACCCCACCCTCCTCCTTTCCCCCAAGCCCCTCTCCTCACCAAGCACCGTCTCACATACATACACACCAGTCTCCGCTCCAACCAAATTAAACCCAAACCACCCATCCCTACCCCGTTCCTAACAATTTCCTTTCGCAACCAATTCCTCCCATTCGCCCAGATATACTTGAATACTCTACGCTCCAACTCTTTCACATCCACCTGCAACAGTGGGTACACACCAGCAACATACCAAATCCTACTGTAGACCAATGTATTGACAGCAAGTACCCTCTGTCGCAAAGTGAGATCACTCGGCCTCCATGCAGACATACACAACTTCGCCCTTTGCACCACTCGACCTGAATTCACCTCTCTCGTCTGATGCCTATCCCTCATGTATACAATTCCACAGATAGTGATGCTATCCACCACGAACCACCCATACCCTGGCCCAAGCTCCCCCCCACCCAGGATCCTACCTCCAACATTTTCGACTTTGCACCATTCACACTCATCCCAGTGGCCTCACAAAAAGTCCTTAAACACCTCCGAACCGTCTCAAAACCAACCACATTCCCTAAGAGCACTGTTGTGTCATCTACATAACCCACAACACCATCTATCCCGCCGCCCCCTCCCTGTACCCCACCGTCCACTAATCTATAGAATGGATCTTGCACGCATGCAAAGAGAATCTGCGACAGAGGACAACCCTGTCGCAGACCCCTATCCATCTCCACCACACCCCCAAGCCTGCCATTCACCTGTATTCTAACGCAAGCACCTACATATAATGCCCGAACCCAATCCACTACCTCCTCCCCGAAACCCTGTCTCCTCATCACCTCAAACAACACCTCACGTTCCACACTGTCATACGCCCCTTTCCAGTCCAAAGCTAAGATGCCCCCCCTACCACTCTCTAAAATCCCTTAATCCTCTCATGTCCCTTAAGCACCCTCTACCCGGATCCCCCTGCCCCCTGCAATCACCTTCTCAAGCACCCTTTTCAATCTATTTCCCAATATTTTTGCAAAGATCTTATAGTCTGCATTCATGAGCATCAGTGGCCTGTAATTACTCAACATATTACCTACCTTTCCCTTTTTCACCAAGACCATTACACCCATCCCCATCCCTTTCCCCATCCTCCTATCCCTCTTCATCCGATTCATCACTTCCACCACACAACCTCTCATACTATCCCAGTGTTCCCTATAAAACTCATTTGCCAACCCATCTATTCCAGGAGCTTTGCCTTTACTAAGCCCACTCACTGCCTCCCATACCTCCTCTTCGCTGATTACCCCCATACCCTCCCTATCCCCCTCCTCTAACCTCCCCACAATACCCTCTGTAAGAATATTACAAGCCTTCGACTCCACATCCACACTACTCAGGTACCTCTGAAACCACTTGTCCACGTACACCCCTATCGCCTCTGTTCCTCTAATATTCATTCCCGGCTCATAACCATCTGCACTTTCCTCTACTTCCACATATTCCATTGTCCTTCTCTCCCTACGCACTCTACATTGACCTAACACATATTTTGAGGGTTTATCCCCCCACAAAACATCATCTATACCCGCCTTCATCCTACACGCCCCAAACCTCTCATTCTGTATTTCTATCAACCTATTCTTCAATTCCCTAATCTCCCCCGTAACTGCATATCCCCTCTTACATAACAACTCTGTAGCAGGCCTTCTAAATATCGTTGCATCCCATATCGCCATTCCGCCTCCTCCTTTCCCAATCTCTGATAAAACATTCGTATGTGTGGTTTTCCCACCGACACCCACCAACCCACCAAATCTTCCTCCCGACGCCCTCGTTCCCATAACCTACCCCACCATCCCGCAAACTCAACCCTTTTATCCTCACCCGATAACAACCTAACATTCAATTTCCAATATCCCCTATACCACTTAGCTACTCCTGACCAATCTACCTCAGCCAACACCCCCTGTGATCAGAAAACCCACATCCAAATAACTAATCCTACCCACCACAACAGACCCGGAAACATAAATCCTATCTAACCTAGCCCCATAACGCCTCCTAACAAAAGTATGCTCCCGGAACCCCTACCCCAACTACATCCCCCAACCCCGCACTTCTTAATAAATCCCTCAGTTCAACCAACACACACCCGCCCCCCCTAGGCTCAACATCCCTCTCCCGAATTATGCAGTTAAAATCCCCCCCAACTATCGACACCCCAGGTAAACCCTGAAAGCATATATCATTACATCCCTTACAAATTCCACCTTCACCTTCCTTGAATGTTCTGCTGGCATGTATACACCCATGAAACATACCCGCACTCCACCCCACTCCCCTCTACCCTCACTATCCGACCCCCCACACTCTTCCCAGGCATATAATTTAAAAGGGCTAGAGTCTGCGACTGCTACCGCCACCCCACCCTTTAATTTCCCGATGAACCAGCATACACCTTATATCCCTTCAACTGCAACTCGCTTCCACACCGAAAATTATGTTCTTGTAAAAAGACTACATTCACACCATACCTCCTCAATGTGCATTCTACCCATGCCCTTTTAATTTCTTCCCGCAGACCATTTACGTTTAATGTTAGACACTTGAAAACAATTGTGAGGGTTTGCCCTTAGGCCGCGGTGGAGGCTGCGAGACCGCCTTCCCTTTACCTCCTGTTTTACTCAACTGCCTCCCACCCTTGACCTTTTCTCTATCATGCAAAACTCCCAGGTCCTTTCTCGCCACCTCCACCATCGACTTTTACCTGTCCTCTGTGCTGGGGTCAATACATCTTCACTATCACTCACTGTGCCCGACCGCTTCCTCGATCCAGGCACCGCTTCCATACTATCATCCCTCTCGTCGCTCTCTTGCCGATGCACCTCAACCGATACATGCTCTCTGACTAAAGACTGCTGCTCAACACTGCTACTCACCAACTCATCCACCACACTCACTGCCGCATCCAAACCTTCACATGCCTCCACACTAAGTACTGGCAACGGGTCGTCCAATATCTCCGTAATACCTCCTCCAAAGGGAATCCTCGCCGTTGCCTGGTTGCTTCTCGCCACCAGCAGCAGCCTCCTGTACAGACACATTTGGCAACGTATGACATCCCTGCGATTCATCAACAATCTCACTCCATAATCTAGTTCCAGCCTCCTTAGCGTCCACCGGATCCTGCACAACCTCTTGCGTCCTTACTTCCAGGTCTCGTCGTCCAGTATCCACCCGTTGTCCCGTCCTCCGCATGCAATCAGCAGCCACATGCTCGTATGCCCCGCACAACCTGCAGGTCCTTCGCTGTCCCATATATGTCACGTATAGCTGAGTCCTAAATTCTGGCAGTACGACGTAAGATGGAATCGGCCTGCGTAATGTCCTTTTCAGTGAGTATGTCCCCTCAAAAATGCCCACCATCGGACCCTCGCTCCACTTCCCAGGCATGGCAGCATGCACAATGCCGTAATCTCCAAATACTTGGCTGATGTCCACTGAGTCTGATTCAAACGGTACGTTCTTAACCCTGATCCAAGTGTAAGTATGCGACACGTCCTTCAGTCGCACTTGTAGGCCAGAATGTACCGTATAGACTCTGTCTTGATGGCGGTCGACAGTCCTTTCGTACACCTCAGCCGTTAAGAGTTTTACAAAGACTCTATTAACTCCGTTGAGTGCCACGCCATACAAATCTGTAGTCTCCAAACCATAAACGTCTCTTAATATGTTTGGCAGAACTGTAGCCGCAGTAGCCGGTTGCAAAGATCCTGTCACCATATCTATACAGACTGTGTTAATCCTGCGTCTGCTCGCCGTCGCCATGTTTACAGAAAATGAAGTTGTCTTTGATCACCGCTAGGTGGCAGCCCAGGGAACAGCACACCCGCACCCGTCAAGAGCTGGGTGGCCAATTGAAAAGATGTTTATACTGGTGTGCTTGTTGAACAAGACGTTTATACTGGTGTGCTTGTTGAACAAGATGTTTATACTGGTGTGCTTGTTGAACAAGATGTTTATACTGGTGTGCTTGTTGAACAAGACGTTTATACTGGTGTGCTTGTTGAACAAGATGTTTATACTGGTGTGCTTGTTGAACAAGATGTTTATACTGGTGTGCTTGTTGAACAAGATGTTTATACTGGTGTGCTTGTTGAACAAGATGTTTATACTGGTGTGCTTGTTGAACAAGCCGTTTATACTGGTGTGCTTGTTGAACAAGATGTTTATACTGGTGTGCTTGTTGAACAAGACGTTTATACTGGTGTGCTTGTTGAACAAGATGTTTATACTGGTGTGCTTGTTGAACAAGATGTTTATACTGGTGTGCTTGTTGAACAAGACGTTTATACTGGTGTGCTTGTTGAACAAGATGTTTATACTGGTGTGCTTGTTGAACAAGATGTTTATACTGGTGTGCTTGTTGAACAAGATGTTTATACTTATGTGCTTGTTGAACAAGATGTTTATACTGGTGTGCTTGTTGAACAAGATGTTTATACTGGTGTGCTTGTTGAACAAGATGTTTATACTGGTGTGCTTGTTGAATAAGATGTTTATACTGGTGTGCTTGTTGAACAAGATGTTTATACTGGTTTGCTTGTTGAACAAGATGTTTATATTGGTGTGCTTGTTGAACAAGATGTTTATACTGGTGTGCTTGTTGAACAAGTGTTTATACTGGTGTGCTTGTTGAACAAGATGTTTCCATAATTCGTTCTTATGCTGGGAAATCAAAGTAATTAGTTCTCTCCTCAACAGTACAGCCCGAGTGGGCTGACTTGTGAGTAGATGTCTGTTACATTCACTTTGATAATTCTTCATGCAGTCACGTATTTCGGAAGTAGGTTTATATTGCTGGTATATTTTTGATGTTGTTGTTTGACAAGTTGCATGTGTTGCCTCTAGTATACGATCATGCAAAGAGTGTAATGCGTCATCGATTTTATTGAGAGGCTGGCCATCAAGGGAGATGGTATCATCATGGCCCAGGTATTCTCTGAATGCGTCAAATCCCAGAGAGTTTAAGTTAATTTTTGGAGGAGTGGGAATCCTAAACGGTGACGCCTGCAGAGTGATGATAACTGGGATGTGATCGGAACCCACATTGCCACCAGGGAAGACCCTGCAGTGGTAGAGGTCACAATCACTATTGGTCAAGACTATGTCAGGTGTCCCTGGTCGGTGGCCTACAAATGTCTTAAAAAAGGGACCTTGAAAAGAGAGGTGTCGTGCTGACATGATATTAAATAACTGCTTTCCTTTTAAGTCACCTCGTTGATTTCCGACTCCACAGTTGAAAAGTGCAGGATGATGGGCATTAAAATCACCAGCTAGGAGAGTGGGAACATTTCTACTAAGTAACCCATGCAGAGGGATAGAGGCTATATATGACTGCCGAGGAGGGAAATAGGCAGTTGCAACTATTAACGGACCATATGAGGTCGTTAGTTCCACAGCAAGAATGTTGTCCTCATCAAAATGAATGGGGCGAAATGCATGCCCTATTTTAACTAGGATGGCCACTCCACTGAATTGCCCTCTCGATTTCTTTATAGTATAATACCCACGTAACTTAATATGTTGGTCTTCCCTTGCAGCTGTCTCATTAAGGAGGATGATATCAGGGTTATGGTTACACAATTCAACCTCAAGGAGGAAACGGTTGTTAAAGAAATGTTTTATATTAACTTGCAAAATTTTTATTCCCATTATTGCTTCTTGTTCGCATACTGTTGGAGTCTGTAAAGGTGATTCCAGTACTACGAGTGCTTCGTCGTTCCCTGCCCACACTCTCCCTACTTGATTCATCAGAGAAAGTAGAGTAGTTTTGAGTAGTTTGTTGCGTATCGACCAAGACTACGTCTTCACTGCAATTGGAGACATCTAAAGAAGCTTCAGAGTCTTCTGATTGAAGAGGTGTGGTACATCCATGTACTGGCCTCAAAGATTCTCCCAGAGGGGGAGACATTGGTTGCTCCAAATGAGAGTTCGTCAAATCCATAGAATTATTACGTGAAGGCATTTGTATTACAGAGTCAGCTTCAGTAGCGGTATTTTGAGCACCATTGTCTGGTGCAGGTTCATGGGTAGTTGTTAATGGAGCACCTGGCGTTGAAACAGGTTCTGTCAATACATTAGTAGTGAAAGTGAAGGAAGGTTGCTCATGTATGGGAATAGTGGAGGGCACATACGTCCTATCTTGAGGAGGTTGATCCATAATCAACTGTACATTATTTGGAATAATTATGGGAGGAAACCCATTAGCCACTAAAAAGTCATTGAATATGGAGGAACAGAGTTTAACATTGTTTCCAGCAATCTCCTTGGCCAGCATGAACAGAATAGGACCTCTCTCTGCCTCAGAGGATCCAGGAGATTTAGGTAGTTGTGCTGACTCTGGAACTTGAGACACAATAGGGGAAGAATGGGGCGCTGCAGGAGGGGCAGTAGTCCAAACATTGGCACTGGCAGAGGTGGCTGGAGGAGGCCCACCATATCCAGGGAGGTTGGGAAATGATGCTTGAGACATTGTTGGAGGTGCTTGAGTAGTGGGTTTTGCAGAAGTTGCCTGTTTCTTGGCCTCTAGAATTTTCTGACTTGCATCTTTCCTAGCAGGACAGTTTGGGGAAACAGCATGATGTTTCCCATGGCAAATGTCACACTTGGGGTTATTTTTATTATCACAAACTTTGAAAGGATGCTCACCAGAGCATATACTGCAAACACGTGTTTGTTTGCTACATTTATTTGAAGTATGTCCAAACTCATAGCATTTAAAACATTGCATAATATGGACATATCTCTCCAGAGATATTTGATCAGGAGGGCATCTGGTACCAGCGTATTTAAACCTATGTCGACACAAGAATTTGGCTTCATCTGGAGTTTGCAGGATCAATTTAAGTGAGAAGCGATTGCTGGAAGGCTGAGAAAATTTGTATGCCTTAAGCACTGTAATTTCTGGGTTATCGCTATTAAGGTCTGCAATAAGTTGTTCTGGAGAGCAGTCCCGCAAAAAACTACTTATCCTTGCAACAAAGACAGTCCTTTGAGCTTGATAACTCTCAGGAGGATAACTCCCAGAGTCTGTAGTTTCTCAAGAACATCAGGTTTAAGTAATTGAAGTAATTCTTCCTCAGAAGAGAGGAGCAGAACTGCACCAGAGCTGGTCTTAAAAAGATCAACCGGTGCAACCGTGGAATTGGAGCAAATACATTGCAGTATTTCCCGATTAGATTTCAGGTTGTCTGGAACCCGTATCCTTACTCGTATGCGTGTCATGATGCCTGGGAAGGTACATCACACACATCAACATTGCCTTAAAAAAAAAAAAAACTTTCCTGCGAGGGAGACCTAGACATCCTAAGCTGACTTATGAAGGTCAGCCCCTAACGACAGCCTACCCTCGAGCAGTGAGGGGGACAGCCTACCCTCGAGCAGTGAGGGGGACAGCCTACCCTCGAGCAGTGAGGGGGACAGCCTACCCTCGAGCAGTGAAGGGGACAGCCTACCCTCGAGCAGTGAGGGGGACAGCCTACCCTCGAGCAGTGAGGGGACAGCCTACCCTCGAGCAGTGAGGGGGACAGCCTACCCTCGAGCAGTGAGGGGGACAGCCTACCCTCGAGCAGTGAGGGGGACAGCCTACCCTCGAGCAGTGAGGGGGACAGCCCACCCGAGGGAGTGAGGGGGACAGCCCACCCTCGGGGCAGTGAGGGGGACAGCCTACCCTCGAGCAGTGAGGGGGGCAGCCCACCCCGAGCAGTGAGGGGGGCAGCCTACCCGAGCAGTGAGGGGGGCAGCCCACCCCCGGGGCAAGGGGGGGGACAGCCCACCCCGGGGCAGTGAGGGGGGCAGCCTACCCTCGGAGCAGTGAGGGGGGCAGCCTACCCTCCCGTGAGGGGGGCAGCCTACCCCCGAGCAGTGAGGGGGACAGCCTACCCTCGGGGCAGGGGGGGGCAGCCCACCTCGAGCAGTGAGGGGGACAGCTCACCCCCGAAGGTGAGGGGGGCAGCCTCCCCTCGAGCAGTGAGGGGGACAGCCTACTCCTCGGGGCAGTGAGGGGGACAGCCACCCCCCGAGCAGTGAGGGGGGGCAGCCCACCCGAGCAGGAGGGGGAAGTTACCCCGGGGCAGTGAGGGGGGCAGCCTCCCTGGGGCAGTGAGGGGGGCAGCCTACCCCGGGGCAAAGGGGGGGGACAGCCCAACCCCCGGGGGCAAGGAGGGGGACAGCCCCCCCCCTCGAGCAGTGAGGGGGACAGCCCACCGGAGCAGTGAGGGGGGGCAGCCACCCTCGGGGCAGTGAGGGGGAACCCCCCCCGGGGCAGTGAGGGGGACAGCCCCACCCTCGACAGTGAGGGGGACAGCCTCCCCGGAGCAGTGAGGGGGGCAGCCTACCCTCGGGGCAGTGAGGGGGGCAGCCTACCCCCGAGCAGGAGGGGGACTGGGGGCCCCAAAACAAAGATCGGCCGGGTTTTAAAACCACACGGGCTACGGGGTGGTCAAAAAGTCTTGTGTTAACTCACCAAAGACGAAATTGCCGAAAAAGAAGAAGATAGGAAAGTCAGGGAAAGGGTAGCAGGGAAAAAGGGGGTATGGGCCAGTGTAAATGTTCAGGTGGGGGTGAGGATGGGGGAGGATGGGGGGGGAGTAGGGGGGGGGAACAAGCAAGCTTATCACCGCCCTTTCCCTCTTGAAGGGATGGTGCCCTTGAAGGGATGGTGCTTTTTAAGGGGTGGCCCCTTTAAGGGATGGTTCTCTTGAAGGGATGGTTCCCCTTGAAGGGATGGTTTTTTGAAGGGGTGGTTCCCCTTTTAAGGGATGGGGCCCCCTTGAAGGGGGTTTGGGGGCCCGGAAGTGACAGCAAGCAAGTTTTCCCCCTCAGTCTGGTCAGGAATTACTTTAGTGTGGGAATCAGTGTTCAGTGCAGGGGCGCAGACGACGACCCTCCTCGACGGCGGGCAGAGTCCTCGAGTTTGGTTTTGGTGTTGAAGCAAAAGAAAATAAGAAGTACCATTTTAAATTTTTGCTCTGTAACAATATAATTCCTAACATATTTCACCATCAGCAGAACAATTTTTTCATAGATTTTTGGGGATAAATATGACTGCTTTCCACTTCCAGGATTTCCAAATTTTTTTTAAAGGGGTCCCATCGATAATGGATCAAATTTGCAATAGGGTTTCATGATTCCTAAAAAATTTTCCCATTATGTTTGGATCCTATGACTCTTCGCTACCCCTAAATGTCAGGGCCTCACCCAAAAAGACTGTCACTGCCCCAACACGGCGCAATACTTCACACCAGTATTTTTTTTTTAATGAGAGGAGTCCCAAAAGGACTTCAGCACAGAATTTCCCCTTGACCTTGACTTTTTCAAGAATTTTCATTTTTACCTCTTCTTTTTTCCCGTCAAAAAATCCTTGCTGGAAAACCCGTCACATCAGCTGGACATCAGAGTACAATAAAAAAAAACACCACCCTTTTATGGGTTTTTAATTGGGGTCATTTTTAAATGCTGCTCACCATTGTCGAGATTAGAGAAAAAATGAAATTCTTTAAATGACGAAATTTCCTGTCCAGCTTGCCCTGACCTGACTAATAATAACGTCAAATCTCTGGGTATGAGTTGGGAATGTTTTTTTTTTGACATATGGGGGGCAGTTTACCAAAAGGACACATGCTTTTTCCGACAGGAAGCCACATGTCTGGGTCTGAATCACATGGTGGAGCTTCACTGGGGCCATGTCTCCAAGATCTTAGAATGGGTTGGGATTCATACCTTTTTATCTTGATTTGGTATGTTCTTTTTTTTTTCTGCAGATGTACTTGGGAATGCTGGTAGTGATACTTTTCTTTTTACTAGTAGCTTCATGTTTTCCACTACGGAAGCAGAAAAAAATTTGTATCGCGTTTCGTCTTTGCCAAGACCACAGCATTTCTTTCTCTTTATTCTTCGGGAAATCTTTTTTTTTTGAGCCCTGACAAAATGAATTTTTCCGTGGCATACTACGTGCAGCGCTGTATAACCCCTGTGGTTTGGGCTTTATTTTTTTATAATAATAATCCGTGGCATACCACCGGGTCTTCCCAAAAAAAAAATATTCAGATTTTTTTTTAAATTTAAAAAGCAAATGTAGTTAGTGACAAAAAACACACACAATAATATATAATATATTTATAATATATATATAATATATAATATATATATATAATATAATATAATATAATATAATATAATATAATAATAAAATATATAAAAAAAAAAAAAAAAAAAAAAAAAAAAAAAAAAAAAAAAAAAAAGAGAGAGAGAGAGAGAGAGAGAGAGAGAGAGGGGAGAGAGAGGGGAGAGAGGGGGAGAGAGAGAGAGAGAGAGAGAGAGAGAGAGAGAGAGAGAGAGAGAGAGAGAGAGAGAGAGAGAGAGAGGGGAGAGAGAGAGAGAGAGAGAGAGAGAGAGAGAGAGAGAGAGAGAGAGAGAGAGAGAGAGAGAGAGAGAGAGAGAGAGAGAGAGAGAGAGAGAGAGAGAGAGAGAGAGAGAGAGAGGAGAGAGAGAGAGAGAGCCAGTTTGGGGGTGCTCCATAGATTTTGTGTGAAAGAAGAACCAATGTGGTTTACAAGGGCCAGTTTCAGCAGACGTCAATTTAGTATCCACCGGAAATTACAGAGTCGGGAAAACCTCTGACACAGACCGTTGCTTCTGTATCAGTGAAAGTGCAGTGTTGGGGGGGAGTTGGGGGGAAATTATTTACCATTTTGTCCTAGGCACAGTCGATTAGACACTAGGCCTGTTGTATTTTTGTGTGTGTATGTGTAAGGAAACACTTGGGAAAAGTTTTGCCAGCCTGGGAAATTTAACCTGGGCCCCCGGTGTGTGAAGGATAGCTGGTCTTGAGGGGGTCCTGCCAGGGGGTTGTGTTTACCCCCTGTGTTCGGCTGGGGTTGTGGAGGGAGTGGTCGCTCAGGACTCCCTCATTGGGTGCTGGGAAAAGAAGAACACCTCGGTTAACAATGAGAACATAGTGATTAGTGTGCCAAATGGCGAGGGTTTCTAAAAGGAATAATAAGTGTATAAAAAATTAGCAAAAATTAGTCAGTGATGTGCATCTTTAGTGAACAGAAAGGTCCTCCCCCCCCCAAC